>JAQOWZ010000245.1:10000-17500 GCA_035578165.1 Stenolophus ochropezus | reverse complement strand
ATAAATAAATAAATAAATAAATAAATAAATAAATAAATAAATAAATAAATAAATAAATAAATAAATAAATAAATAAATAAATAAATAAATAAATAAATAAATAAATAAATAAATAAATAAATAAATAAATAAATAAATAAATAAATAAATAAATAAATAAATAAATAAATAAATAAATAAATAAATAAATAAATAAATAAATAAATAAATAAATAAATAAATAAATAAATAAATAAATAAATAAATAAATAAATAAATAAATAAATAAATAAATAAATAAATAAATAAATAAATAAATTTTTTTTTTTTTTTCTTTTTTAGGTTTTCGGCATCGACTGCTAGGGTCATTAGCCGTTCTAGCGGTAAGTATTTATTATTATTTTAAACATCACAACATTTTAAAAACTACGTTTATTGCCCGTCGGCCTTACAAGGTAGGTTAAAATATTATTATTATATTAGGACTTCACAACATGTTAAAATAATATCACAGATAAGTATCACCGTTTAAAGCCCGTCGGCATTGTCACATGTTAAAATAAATATTGTTGGACAAACACAAAATAAATTAACATATATCTGACAAAACAAAATAAATTAACACGTTAAAAACCGAAACTAGATTTCACGGTACAGGTCACAAGCTCTTAGGAAGTGTAGAACTTCCCTTACCTTCCCAGGCTCAGCCAGAACTTCTGCTATATTCCTACCAAAGGAATATAATCGTCGCACCGGTTCCAATGACGGACAGTCAAAAAGGATGTGAGGCACAGTGATTGGCACTTGGCAATGCTCACATGAGCGAGGCTCTTGCCTTGCCAATCTGTGCCCGTGCGTCAGTCGTGTGTGACCTAATCTTAACCGGTGGACTTTAACAAGCTCCGTTCTGGACAGTCCTCTGGGAAGGACCACTGGTGCTACCGATGGTTTTACTCGCCGCAGATGGTTGTCGACCATCTCCCACTGCCGTTGCCATTTATCAGATAACCTCCGGTGCAGAACATTTCTGACATCCGTGTATGTCAGGATTTGAGTTTCTGCGTGTTCCAGGTCCGCTGCGTTACGAGCTGCCTCATCTGCCAATTCATTGCCCTTTATCCCGACGTGACTTGGGATCCACAGGAACAAGACACGTTTCCCCACATCATCTAGGTGTGTGATGGTGGACAGTACCATCTGGATGAGTGGGTCGTCTGTGTAGGGGTTCTGAATGGCAGTGAGAACGCTCAGCGAATCACTGGCAATGATGAACTCGACGGAGTTCCTTTCATACACGGCGTACAGAAGAGCTTGCCAAATGGCATATGCTTCTGTACTGTACACGGAGGTATCTTTTGGCATGGCCCAAGAGTGTGGGGTTTGGTCAGCCACGATGGCTGAGCCGGCACCATTGTTGGTTTTCGAACCATCGGTATATATGACACGACAGTGTCTGTAGTCGTCGAGGATCGCTAAGAACTTCTGTCGAATTAACACAGGTGGAGTATGTGTCTTGTCGTAACGAGTTAGGTCCTGGAGTACCTGAACTTGGGGTACAGTCCAGGGTGGTATTTCCAGGAACCCAATCTGAGTGACCTCAGGTAACTCGTACTGTAGATTCTCCAGAAGTTCACTAGCTCGACTACACAGTGGTTTACATAAGAGCTGTGACCTGTATCCGCTATTGAAAAGAATGTTAAAATTCTTATGACTACGTTGTGCTGCTATCTTCGTAATGTAAGAAATCACAAACTTCTCTCGTCGGATGTTAAGAGGAGCTAGACCCGATTCGCAGCAAAGGTTTGCTGTAGGCGTGCTTGGAAAGGCACCGATGCAATATCGGATGCCCAAATGGTGCACCGGGTCTAGGGTTCTCAAAAGCGTCCTCGAAGCAGAAGAATACACAACGCAGCCATAATCTAGTTTCGCTAAAACAAGAGATTGGTATACGCGCAGTAAGGTTCTTGGTTCTGCACCCCACCTCGTGCCGGCTAACATCTTAAGGAGGTTCAATGTTCGGATACATTGTACCTTGACATCCTTAAGATGTGTTTGCCACGTGAGTTTGCTATCAAACTGTAAACCAAGAAACCTTACACTCTCCTTGCAACGTATACCTTCACCCTTCAAGAATAAAAGTGGCCCATAATGTGGTCGATTTAGCTTGCAGAAGTGGACACAGTTGGTTTTCTCGTGGGAAAACTTGAATCCTATGGCGTCGGCATTGCGGGTAACCTGGTCAATCGCTGATTGCAGTACTTTGTTGATGTCTCCCATTCTTTTAGCAGAGTAAAAGATGCAGAGATCATCAACGTACAGCGATTTACCCACTGAGTTGTTGACGCCGGATATCAAGTCATCTACCGCTATCGCAAATAAGACAACGCTTAGAGTCGAGCCTTGTGGTACGCCGTTTTCCAACTCCCTCTGAGTGGACAGGCTAGTACCGACTCGAACTCTAAACTTGCGATCTCGCATGAAAGAAGCGATGAAGAGCGGTAGGTTCCCACGGAATCCTCTTCTGTGCAGCCATTCCAAGATGTGGAATCTCCAGGTCATGTCATAGGCTTTTTCCAGGTCGAAGAACACTGCGACACAGTGTTCGCGGTTCTTGAACGCCAACCTGATGGCATGTTCTAGGTACACTAGTTGATCGGTCGTCGAACGGTATTTGCGGAAACCCGACTGGTGCTCGCTGAGCAGATTGCTCGTTTCGAGACACCACATAAGCCGGTTTTTGACCATTCGTTCAACTAGCTTCCCTAGACATGACGTTAGACTGATGGGCCTATAACTTGACGCGTGGAGTGCATCTTTTCCTGCTTTTAGGATGGGGACTACGACAGCCTCCTTCCATATTGCAGGATACAAACCAATCGACCACATTCTATTAAATGCTGAGAGAAGGAGCGATTTGAACTCAGATGGTAGGTGTTTGAGCATCTCGTTATGTATGTTGTCCTGTCCTGGTGATGAAGATTGCGATGTAGAGATCGCATGGTCCAGTTCTAGCAGGGTAAAGGGTAAGTTGTACTCGTGATCTTCGAGTGAATCGAAGTTTAGCACAACTTCCCTTTCCTGCTTAGTAGCCATAAAGTCTGGAGCGTAATTCTCCGAGCTACTTGCGCATTGAAATTGATCTGCCAGACGTTCGGCAATGCGCTCTGGATCCCTTGTGACCGTATCTTCATCCCATTTCAGGTATGTGATAGCGGGAGAGTATCCTCTACCCATCACACGATTTGCTCTACACCATACCTCCTGTATAGATGTATCCGACGAAATGCCGGATACATAGGTGTTCCAGGATTCTCTCTTACTCTCAAGCATTGTTCTTCGAGCAAAAGCTCGGGCCTTTTTAAAACATATAAGGTTGTCCTGAGTAGGACACCTCTTAAATCTATTGAAGGCTATCTTCTTCTTCTTGACTGCATCTTTCACTGCCTCGTTCCACCACGGTATAATCCGTTTAACGGGTTTCGCGGTGGTGTGAACGATGCCAGCCTCTGCAGCTTTCAAGATGCATCCAGATAGCACTTCAATATCATGGCACACATCATCGGTTGGAGGTGGATACTCCAACGCTGCGGTGAAAGCGGACCAATCAGCCGTATCGAAATGCCACTTAGGTAGCCGCACCTGTTCCCTGGATTGGGTGTCGGTGCTGATGACTATAGGGAAGTGGTCACTCCCGTGTAAATCATCAAGGGCTTTCCAGGTGTATCTACTATGTAGTCGGGAAGATATGATGGACAAGTCAATGGACGAGAATGTCCCAGAGCGAGCGTTGAAGTAGGTAGGAGAGCCTGTGTTCATGAGAGCGATATCTGGAGATTCCAGTATTCGCTCCATGATCCTACCTCTCTGGTCTCTGTGCAGTGATCCCCAAATCTCATTATGGGCGTTGAAATCGCCCAGTAGCAGTATCGGTGTCGGTAATTGCTGGATGATATTAAGAATATCACCAGCGTCCCAGTTGTCATCTGGTAGATATAGGTTGCAGATTGTCAGCTCAACCGGCACCGATATTCTAACTGCTACTGCTTGCAGATTGCTTGCAATGAAGACTGGTTCACACCGCACATCCTGCCTAACAAGGAAGGCTACCCCTCCTCTCACTCTGACGTTGGGGTCCATATCTTTCCGAAATACATAGTAGTTCCTAAGGGCATACGGCTGACCTGGTAGAAAATGGGTCTCTTGCAGACATGTAACCATAGGGTTATATGCTGCAAGTAAAGCTTTCAGACCGCAATAGTGGTAAACGCAACCGCGTATATTCCATTGGATGATGTGTTCCATGAATAGATTAGTTAAAAGTTAAAATAAAAAGCAAGGATCAGGACTTGATTTTCCTTGCTTTCCCCTTCGGCCATCCTTTTCCTCTTTTGGGAGGTATTGAAGTAAGTGAGGTAGTGGAGAGTTCCTCCTCACTTGACTCAATATAATCCCCCTCCCTTGCCCTTTTATGGGACGATTCGGAGGGAGTTTGGCTGCCTGTTCTCTGCCGCAGAACTCGTGGTTCAGGAGCAGCAGGCTGCCTAAAACTGTCTTTGGTGACAAAGACAGTTTTTAAGACTGCTACCAGTTGTGGTAGCAGTTCTTTGACTATGGACGCGCCGTCTGTTTTTACAGGTTTACTATTGGCTACAGTGGAGTATGAAACTCCGGGTAATGGGGTTCTGACGACGACCTTATTTCTAGCCTCAAAATACGGTATGTTTTCGCGGACTTTAATTTCCTGAATGGCCATTTCCTGCTTGTAAATAGGGCAGTTGCGAGAGCGAGCCGAGTGATTGCCTTTGCAATTCACGCAGGTCATTGGCTCTACGCAACTACTGCCATCATGCGCCTCCTTGCCACAAGCACAAATCGCAGGATTTGTACATCTCAGTGATGTGTGGCCAAACTTTTGACATTTAAAGCACCTCATTGGTGCTGGTATGTACATCCGTACTTTGAGGCTATGAAACCCTGCTTTGATTTTCTCAGGTAGTACTGGCGAGTTAAAGGTGAGAATGTGATTTGGTGTATCCACCAGCTCACCATTCTCTCGCTTTTTCATTCGTCGTACTTCCGTCACTCTTTGATCCCGGAGTTCTTCACAAATTTCCTCCACTGTACAATTAAGAAGATCTCTGCAAAATACTACGCCCTTTGCGTAGTTCATGGTCTTATGACCAGAGACTTCTACCTCTTGGTTTCCAATCTTTTTACACGTTAACAGCCGTACAGCTTGCGCTGCCGACACTGTTTCAATGAACAGACCTTCTCTTGTCTTGCGCATCGATTTAACTTCGCCTACCAATCCAAATATGGCTTTATTGATCACAAACGGGCTCACCTTGTCGAAGTTTCCTTCTGCACATTTCACGACCAGGAACCGGGGTGCAACCACCTTTTCCTGGCTCGTGTTCTTAGTAACTGCCGCACTACTCACTGGAGTAGTCTTCTCAACAGTCCCCCCTTGGGGAGTTTTGTTTGATGTCGGGGTTTTCTCCCCGGGCGCTTTTATCGTCTTGCCAGACGTGTCGTTTTTTTGGGACGACGTACCCGGTAGCGGCAAAGGTTTACCATACATAGTAAAACTGATTTCGGTCATGGGTATCCCCACCCTCCTTGGAGCCTCAAATGGGACGCTAAAACCGCAAGCCGGTATAGCGCCAGGGCTTCCCCACAACTATAGCAATCCCAGGGGGAAGCAGGGCCATTCCACGGGTAAGATCGCGTCGGGCCGCTAAGTCGACGCGCATGCCCGCTTCCTGGTTATCCCGCCCCACTCCCCAAGACTACTCACCCCCCAGCCTCGCAATGGGATGGGGACCGATTGATCGCAGATGGGCTAGTCTGCGACCTCCCGTTTAGCTGAATTCGGAGCCAAAGTGGAGTGTTGGGGCTTCCTCAGCCACCAGGATCTCCTCCTCCAGCGACACGGGTCTCCACGCACGGCCAACACGCGGGTAGGTATAAGAGAAACAGTTCTCGAAACGGCCGCCTACTAACCGTTCGGTATAAGACAGTATGGCCCGTTAGTTCCCCCTCTGCTGGCAACAGAGGGGTACTAAGCCCCCCCACCACGACAAGGTGGGCCCACGGGGGGGAAAAATAAATAAATAAATAAATAAATAAATAAATAAGTAAATAAGTAAATAAGTAAATAAGTAAATAAGTAAATAAGTAAATAAGTAAATAAGTAAATAAGTAAATAAGTAAATAAGTAAATAAGTAAATAAGTAAATAAGTAAATAAGTAAATAAGTAAATAAGTAAATAAGTAAATAAGTAAATAAGTAAATAAGTAAATAAGTAAATAAGTAAATAAGTAAATAAGTAAATAAGTAAATAAGTAAATAAGTAAATAAGTAAATAAGTAAATAAGTAAATAAGTAAATAAGTAAATAAGTAAATAAGTAAATAAGTAAATAAGTAAATAAGTAAATAAGTAAATAAGTAAATAAGTAAATAAGTAAATAAGTAAATAAGTAAATAAGTAAATAAGTAAATAAGTAAATAAGTAAATAAGTAAATAAGTAAATAAGTAAATAAGTAAATAAGTAAATAAGTAAATAAGTAAATAAGTAAATAAGTAAATAAGTAAATAAGTAAATAAGTAAATAAGTAAATAAGTAAATGCTGGCAACAGAGGGGTACTAAGCCCCCCCACCACGACAAGGTGGGCCCACGGGGGGGAAAAATAAATAAATAAATAAATAAATAAATAAATAAGTAAATAAGTAAATAAGTAAATAAGTAAATAAGTAAATAAGTAAATAAGTAAATAAGTAAATAAGTAAATAAGTAAATAAGTAAATAAGTAAATAAGTAAATAAGTAAATAAGTAAATAAGTAAATAAGTAAATAAGTAAATAAGTAAATAAGTAAATAAGTAAATAAGTAAATAAGTAAATAAGTAAATAAGTAAATAAGTAAATAAGTAAATAAGTAAATAAGTAAATAAGTAAATAAGTAAATAAGTAAATAAGTAAATAAGTAAATAAGTAAATAAGTAAATAAGTAAATAAGTAAATAAGTAAATAAGTAAATAAGTAAATAAGTAAATAAGTAAATAAGTAAATAAGTAAATAAGTAAATAAGTAAATAAGTAAATAAGTAAATAAGTAAATAAGTAAATAAGTAAATAAGTAAATAAGTAAATAAGTAAATAAGTAAATAAGTAAATAAGTAAATAAGTAAATAAGTAAATAAGTAAATAAGTAAATAAGTAAATAAGTAAATAAGTAAATAAGTAAATAAGTAAATAAGTAAATAAGTAAATAAGTAAATAAGTAAATAAGTAAATAAGTAAATAAGTAAATAAGTAAATAAGTAAATAAGTAAATAAGTAAATAAGTAAATGCTGGCAACAGAGGGGTACTAAGCCCCCCCACCACGACAAGGTGGGCCCACGGGGGGGAAAAATAAATAAATAAATAAATAAATAAATAAATAAGTAAATAAGTAAATAAGTAAATAAGTAAATAAGTAAATAAGTAAATAAGTAAATAAGTAAATAAGTAAATAA
>JAQOWZ010000245.1:0-5000 GCA_035578165.1 Stenolophus ochropezus | reverse complement strand
TTTATCAGATAACCTCCGGTGCAGAACATTTCTGACATCCGTGTATGTCAGGATTTGAGTTTCTGCGTGTTCCAGGTCCGCTGCGTTACGAGCTGCCTCATCTGCCAATTCATTGCCCTTTATCCCGACGTGACTTGGGATCCACAGGAACAAGACACGTTTCCCCACATCATCTAGGTGTGTGATGGTGGACAGTACCATCTGGATGAGTGGGTCGTCTGTGTAGGGGTTCTGAATGGCAGTGAGAACGCTCAGCGAATCACTGGCAATGATGAACTCGACGGAGTTCCTTTCATACACGGCGTACAGAAGAGCTTGCCAAATGGCATATGCTTCTGTACTGTACACGGAGGTATCTTTTGGCATGGCCCAAGAGTGTGGGGTTTGGTCAGCCACGATGGCTGAGCCGGCACCATTGTTGGTTTTCGAACCATCGGTATATATGACACGACAGTGTCTGTAGTCGTCGAGGATCGCTAAGAACTTCTGTCGAATTAACACAGGTGGAGTATGTGTCTTGTCGTAACGAGTTAGGTCCTGGAGTACCTGAACTTGGGGTACAGTCCAGGGTGGTATTTCCAGGAACCCAATCTGAGTGACCTCAGGTAACTCGTACTGTAGATTCTCCAGAAGTTCACTAGCTCGACTTATCCGCTATTGAAAAGAATGTTAAAATTCTTATGACTACGTTGTGCTGCTATCTTCGTAATGTAAGAAATCACAAACTTCTCTCGTCGGATGTTAAGAGGAGCTAGACCCGATTCGCAGCAAAGGTTTGCTGTAGGCGTGCTTGGAAAGGCACCGATGCAATATCGGATGCCCAAATGGTGCACCGGGTCTAGGGTTCTCAAAAGCGTCCTCGAAGCAGAAGAATACACAACGCAGCCATAATCTAGTTTCGCTAAAACAAGAGATTGGTATACGCGCAGTAAGGTTCTTGGTTCTGCACCCCACCTCGTGCCGGCTAACATCTTAAGGAGGTTCAATGTTCGGATACATTGTACCTTGACATCCTTAAGATGTGTTTGCCACGTGAGTTTGCTATCAAACTGTAAACCAAGAAACCTTACACTCTCCTTGCAACGTATACCTTCACCCTTCAAGAATAAAAGTGGCCCATAATGTGGTCGATTTAGCTTGCAGAAGTGGACACAGTTGGTTTTCTCGTGGGAAAACTTGAATCCTATGGCGTCGGCATTGCGGGTAACCTGGTCAATCGCTTTAGCAGAGTAAAAGATGCAGAGATCATCAACGTACAGCGATTTACCCACTGAGTTGTTGACGCCGGATATCAAGTCATCTACCGCTATCGCAAATAAGACAACGCTTAGAGTCGAGCCTTGTGGTACGCCGTTTTCCAACTCCCTCTGAGTGGACAGGCTAGTACCGACTCGAACTCTAAACTTGCGATCTCGCATGAAAGAAGCGATGAAGAGCGGTAGGTTCCCACGGAATCCTCTTCTGTGCAGCCATTCCAAGATGTGGAATCTCCAGGTCATGTCATAGGCTTTTTCCAGGTCGAAGAACACTGCGACACAGTGTTCGCGGTTCTTGAACGCCAACCTGATGGCATGTTCTAGGTACACTAGTTGATCGGTCGTCGAACGGTATTTGCGGAAACCCGACTGGTGCTCGCTGAGCAGATTGCTCGTTTCGAGACACCACATAAGCCGGTTTTTGACCATTCGTTCAACTAGCTTCCCTAGACATGACGTTAGACTGATGGGCCTATAACTTGACGCGTGGAGTGCATCTTTTCCTGCTTTTAGGATGGGGACTACGACAGCCTCCTTCCATATTGCAGGATACAAACCAATCGACCACATTCTATTAAATGCTGAGAGAAGGAGCGATTTGAACTCAGATGGTAGGTGTTTGAGCATCTCGTTATGTATGTTGTCCTGTCCTGGTGATGAAGATTGCGATGTAGAGATCGCATGGTCCAGTTCTAGCAGGGTAAAGGGTAAGTTGTACTCGTGATCTTCGAGTGAATCGAAGTTTAGCACAACTTCCCTTTCCTGCTTAGTAGCCATAAAGTCTGGAGCGTAATTCTCCGAGCTACTTGCGCATTGAAATTGATCTGCCAGACGTTCGGCAATGCGCTCTGGATCCCTTGTGACCGTATCTTCATCCCATTTCAGGTATGTGATAGCGGGAGAGTATCCTCTACCCATCACACGATTTGCTCTACACCATACCTCCTGTATAGATGTATCCGACGAAATGCCGGATACATAGGTGTTCCAGGATTCTCTCTTACTCTCAAGCATTGTTCTTCGAGCAAAAGCTCGGGCCTTTTTAAAACATATAAGGTTGTCCTGAGTAGGACACCTCTTAAATCTATTGAAGGCTATCTTCTTCTTCTTGACTGCATCTTTCACTGCCTCGTTCCACCACGGTATAATCCGTTTAACGGGTTTCGCGGTGGTGTGAACGATGCCAGCCTCTGCAGCTTTCAAGATGCATCCAGATAGCACTTCAATATCATGGCACACATCATCGGTTGGAGGTGGATACTCCAACGCTGCGGTGAAAGCGGACCAATCAGCCGTATCGAAATGCCACTTAGGTAGCCGCACCTGTTCCCTGGATTGGGTGTCGGTGCTGATGACTATAGGGAAGTGGTCACTCCCGTGTAAATCATCAAGGGCTTTCCAGGTGTATCTACTATGTAGTCGGGAAGATATGATGGACAAGTCAATGGACGAGAATGTCCCAGAGCGAGCGTTGAAGTAGGTAGGAGAGCCTGTGTTCATGAGAGCGATATCTGGAGATTCCAGTATTCGCTCCATGATCCTACCTCTCTGGTCTCTGTGCAGTGATCCCCAAATCTCATTATGGGCGTTGAAATCGCCCAGTAGCAGTATCGGTGTCGGTAATTGCTGGATGATATTAAGAATATCACCAGCGTCCCAGTTGTCATCTGGTAGATATAGGTTGCAGATTGTCAGCTCAACCGGCACCGATATTCTAACTGCTACTGCTTGCAGATTGCTTGCAATGAAGACTGGTTCACACCGCACATCCTGCCTAACAAGGAAGGCTACCCCTCCTCTCACTCTGACGTTGGGGTCCATATCTTTCCGAAATACATAGTAGTTCCTAAGGGCATACGGCTGACCTGGTAGAAAATGGGTCTCTTGCAGACATGTAACCATAGGGTTATATGCTGCAAGTAAAGCTTTCAGACCGCAATAGTGGTAAACGCAACCGCGTATATTCCATTGGATGATGTGTTCCATGAATAGATTAGTTAAAAGTTAAAATAAAAAGCAAGGATCAGGACTTGATTTTCCTTGCTTTCCCCTTCGGCCATCCTTTTCCTCTTTTGGGAGGTATTGAAGTAAGTGAGGTAGTGGAGAGTTCCTCCTCACTTGACTCAATATAATCCCCCTCCCTTGCCCTTTTATGGGACGATTCGGAGGGAGTTTGGCTGCCTGTTCTCTGCCGCAGAACTCGTGGTTCAGGAGCAGCAGGCTGCCTAAAACTGTCTTTGGTGACAAAGACAGTTTTTAAGACTGCTACCAGTTGTGGTAGCAGTTCTTTGACTATGGACGCGCCGTCTGTTTTTACAGGTTTACTATTGGCTACAGTGGAGTATGAAACTCCGGGTAATGGGGTTCTGACGACGACCTTATTTCTAGCCTCAAAATACGGTATGTTTTCGCGGACTTTAATTTCCTGAATGGCCATTTCCTGCTTGTAAATAGGGCAGTTGCGAGAGCGAGCCGAGTGATTGCCTTTGCAATTCACGCAGGTCATTGGCTCTACGCAACTACTGCCATCATGCGCCTCCTTGCCACAAGCACAAATCGCAGGATTTGTACATCTCAGTGATGTGTGGCCAAACTTTTGACATTTAAAGCACCTCATTGGTGCTGGTATGTACATCCGTACTTTGAGGCTATGAAACCCTGCTTTGATTTTCTCAGGTAGTACTGGCGAGTTAAAGGTGAGAATGTGATTTGGTGTATCCACCAGCTCACCATTCTCTCGCTTTTTCATTCGTCGTACTTCCGTCACTCTTTGATCCCGGAGTTCTTCACAAATTTCCTCCACTGTACAATTAAGAAGATCTCTGCAAAATACTACGCCCTTTGCGTAGTTCATGGTCTTATGACCAGAGACTTCTACCTCTTGGTTTCCAATCTTTTTACACGTTAACAGCCGTACAGCTTGCGCTGCCGACACTGTTTCAATGAACAGACCTTCTCTTGTCTTGCGCATCGATTTAACTTCGCCTACCAATCCAAATATGGCTTTATTGATCACAAACGGGCTCACCTTGTCGAAGTTTCCTTCTGCACATTTCACGACCAGGAACCGGGGTGCAACCACCTTTTCCTGGCTCGTGTTCTTAGTAACTGCCGCACTACTCACTGGAGTAGTCTTCTCAACAGTCCCCCCTTGGGGAGTTTTGTTTGATGTCGGGGTTTTCTCCCCGGGCGCTTTTATCGTCTTGCCAGACGTGTCGTTTTTTTGGGACGACGTACCCGGTAGCGGCAAAGGTTTACCATACATAGTAAAACTGATTTCGGTCATGGGTATCCCCACCCTCCTTGGAGCCTCAAATGGGACGCTAAAACCGCAAGCCGGTATAGCGCCAGGGCTTCCCCACAACTATAGCAATCCCAGGGGGAAGCAGGGCCATTCCACGGGTAAGATCGCGTCGGGCCGCTAAGTCGACGCGCATGCCCGCTTCCTGGTTATCCCGCCCCACTCCCCAAGACTACTCACCCCCCAGCCTCGCAATGGGATGGGGACCGATTGATCGCAGATGGGCTAGTCTGCGACCTCCCGTTTAGCTGAATTCGGAGCCAAAGTGGAGTGTTGGGGCTTCCTCAGCCACCAGGATCTCCTCCTCCAGCGACACGGGTCTCCACGCACGGCCAACACGCGGGTAGGTATAAGAGAAACAGTTCTCGAAACGGCCGCCTACTAACCGTTCGGTATAAGACAGTATGGCCCGTTAGTTCCCCCTCTGCTGGCAACAGAGGGGT
>JAQOWZ010000244.1:0-89743 GCA_035578165.1 Stenolophus ochropezus | reverse complement strand
ACGCGCTATCTCAGAGTCTTCCGCGCCCGAATTTTATAATTTTTCATCATATTTTATCCACAGTATAGGTCCAAAAGCATGTTTATGAATGTTTTAACAAAAATATCCATTTCAAGAATATGTGAAATCTGACTTTATTTTTGTAAAAAATCATATAAATATTTGCTTCCGCGCCCCAATTTTATGATTTTTCATCTTAATTTAGGTAAAAGAAAACATTGCAACAAGAAAATTGCTATTTCAAGTGTGATAGGTATTCTAGAATCCAGACAATGAAGCTTACAATATACAACGTATTCATCAAAATTAGGTAAAATCTGAATTTATTTTTGTAAAAAATTAAATAAATATTTGCTTCCGCGCTCGAATTTTATAATTTTTCATCATATTTTATCCATAGTATAGGTCCAAAAGCATGTTTATGAACGTTTTAACAAAAATATCCATTTCAAAAATATGTTAAATCTGACTTTATTTTTGTAAAAAATCATATAAATATTTGCTTCCGCGCCCGATTTTTATGATTTTTTATCATATTTTAGCTAAATGAAAACATTGCAACAAGAAAATTGCTATTTCAAGTGTGTTAGGTATTCTAGAATCCAGCCCATGTAGCTTACAATATACAATGTATTCATCAAAAATAGGTAAAATCTGACTTTTTTTTTGTAAAAAATCATAAAAATATTTGTTTGCGCGCCCGAATTTTATAATTTTTCATCATATTTTATCCGCAGTATAGGTCCAAAAGCATGTTTATGAATGTTTTAACAAAAATATCCATTTCAAGAATAGGAAAAATCAGACTTTATTTTTGTAAAAAATCATATAAATATTTGCTTCCGCGCCCGAATTTTATGATTTTTCATCATATTTTAGCTAAAAGGAAACATTGCAACAAGAAATTTGCTATTTCAAGTGTGTTAGGTATTCTAGAATCCAGCCCATGTAGCTTACAATATACAACGTATTCATCAAAAATAGGTAAAATCTGACTTTTTTTTTTGTAAAAAATAATATTAATATTTGTTCGCGCGCCCGAATTTTATAATTTTTCATCATATTTTATCCGCAGTATAGGTCCAAAAGCATGTTTATGAATGTTTTAACAAAAATATCCATTTCAAGAATAGGAAAAATCTGACATTATTTTTGTACAAAATCATATAAATATTTGCTTCCGCACCCGAATTTTATGATTTTTCATCATATTTTAGCTAAAAGAAAACATTGCAACAAGAAAATTGCTATTTCAAGTGTAGTAGGTATTCTAGAATCCAGCCAATGAAGCTTACAATATACAACGTATTCATCAAAAATAGGTACAATCTGACTTTTTTTTTGTAAAAAATCATATAAATATTTGCTTCCGCGTCCGAATTTTATAATTTTTCATCATATTTTATCCACAGTATACGTCCAAAAGCATGTTTATGAATGTATTAACAAAAATATCCATTTCAAGAATATGTAAAATCTGACTATATTTTTGTAAAAAATCATATAAATATTTGCTTCCGCTCCCGAATTTTATGATTTTTCATCATAATTTAGGTAAAAGAAAACATTACAACAAGAAAATTGCTATTTCAAGTGTTTTAGGTATTCTAGAATCCAGCCAATGAAGCTTACAATATACAACGTATTCATTAAAAATAGGTAAAATTTGACTTTTTTTTGTAAAAAATCATATAAATATTTGCTTCCGCACCCGAATTTTATAATTTTTCATCATATTTTATCCACAGTATAGGTCCAAAAGCATGTTTATGAATGTATTAACAAAAATATCCATTTCAAGAATATGTAAAATCTGACTTTATTTTTGTAAAAAATTATATAAATATTTGCTTCCGCGCCCCAATTTTATGATTTTTCATCTTAATTTAGGTAAAAGAAAACATTGCAACAAGAAAATTGCTATTTCAAGTGTGTTAGGTATTCTAGAATCCAGCCCATGTAGCTTACAGTATACAACGTATTCATCAAAAATAGGTAAAATCTGACTTTATTTTTGTAAAAAATCATATAAATATTTGCTTCCGCGCCCGATTTTTTATGATTTTTCATCATATTTTAGCTAAAAGAAAACATTGCAACAAGAAAATTGCTATTTCAAGTGTGTTAGGTATTCTAGAATCCAGCCCATGTAGCTTACAATATACAATGTATTCATCAAAAATAGGTAAAATCTGACTTTTTTTTGTAAAAAATCATAAAAATATTTGTTTGCGCGCCCGAATTTTATAATTTTTCATCATATTTTATCCGCAGTATAGGTCCAAAAGCATGTTTATGAATGTTTTAACAAAAATATCCATTTCAAGAATAGGAAAAATCAGACATTATTTTTGTAAAAAATCATATAAATATTTGCTTCCGCGCCCGAATTTTATGATTTTTTATCATATATTAGCTAAAAGAAAACATTGCAACAAGAAAATTGCTATTTCAAGAGTGTTAGGTATTCTAGAATCCAGCCCATGTAGCTTACAATATACAACATATTCATCAAAAATAGGTAAAATCTGACTTTTTTTTGTAAAAAATCATATAAATATTTGTTTGCGCGCCCGAATTTTATAATTTTTCATCATATTTTATTCGCAGTATAGGTCCAAAAGCATGTTTATGAATGTTTTAACAAAAATATCCATTTCAAAAATAGGAAAAATCTGACTTTATTTTTGTAAAAAATCATATAAATATTTGCTTCCGCACCCGAATTTTATGATTTTTCATCATATTTTAGGTAAAAGAAAACATTGCAACAAGAAAATTGCTATTTCAAGTGTGGTAGGTATTCTAGAATCCAGCTAATGAAGCTTACAATATACAACGTATTCATCAAAAATAGGTAAAATCTGACTTTTTTTTTTGTAAAAAATCATATAAATATTTGCTTCCGCGCCCGAATTTTATAATTTTTCATCATATTTTATCCACAGTATAGGTCCAAAAGCATGTTTATGAATGTATTAACGAAAATATCCATTTCAAGAATATGTAAAATCTGACTTTATCTTTGTAAAAAATCATATAAATATTTGCTTTCGCGCTCGAATTTTATAATTTTTCATCATATTTTATCCATTGTATAGGTCCAAAAGCATATTTATGAACGTGTTAACAAAAATATCCATTTCAAAAATATGTAAAATCTGACTTTATTTTTGTAAAAAATCATATAAATATTTGCTTCCGCGCCCGAATTTTATGATTTTTCATCATAATTTAGGTAAAAGAAAACATTACAACAAGAAAATTGCTATTTCAAGTGTGGTAGGTATTCTAGAATCCAGCCAATGAAGCTTACAATATACAACGTATTCATCAAAAATAGGTAAAATTTGAATTTTTTTTGTAAAAAATCATATAAATATTTGCTTCCGCGCCCGAATTTTATAATTTTTCATCATATTTTATCCACAGTATAGGTCCAAAAGCATGTTTATGAATGTTTTAACAAAAATATCCATTTCAAGAATATGTGAAATCTGACTTTATTTTTGTAAAAAATCATATAAATATTTGCTTCCGCGCCCCAATTTTATGATTTTTCATCTTAATTTAGGTAAAAGAAAACATTGCAACAAGAAAATTGCTATTTCAAGTGTGATAGGTATTCTAGAATCCAGACAATGAAGCTTACAATATACAACGTATTCATCAAAATTAGGTAAAATCTGACTTTATTTTTGTAAAAAATTAAATAAATATTTGCTTCCGCGCTCGAATTTTATAATTTTTCATCATATTTTATCCATAGTATAGGTCCAAAAGCATGTTTATGAACGTTTTAACAAAAATATCCATTTCAAAAATATGTTAAATCTGACTTTATTTTTGTAAAAAATCATATAAATATTTGCTTCCGCGCCCGATTTTTATGATTTTTTATAATATTTTAGCTAAATGAAAACATTGCAACAAGAAAATTGCTATTTCAAGTGTGTTAGGTATTCTAGAATCCAGCCCATGTAGCTTACAATATACAATGTATTCATCAAAAATAGGTAAAATCTGACTTTTTTTTTGTAAAAAATCATAAAAATATTTGTTTGCGCGCCCGAATTTTATAATTTTTCATCATATTTTATCCGCAGTATAGGTCCAAAAGCATGTTTATGAATGTTTTAACAAAAATATCCATTTCAAGAATAGGAAAAATCAGACTTTATTTTTGTAAAAAATCATATAAATATTTGCTTCCGCGCCCGAATTTTATGATTTTTCATCATATTTTAGCTAAAAGGAAACATTGCAACAAGAAATTTGCTATTTCAAGTGTGTTAGGTATTCTAGAATCCAGCCCATGTAGCTTACAATATACAACGTATTCATCAAAAATAGGTAAAATCTGACTTTTTTTTTGTAAAAAATAATATTAATATTTGTTCGCGCGCCCGAATTTTATAATTTTTCATCATATTTTATCCGCAGTATAGGTCCAAAAGCATGTTTATGAATGTTTTAACAAAAATATCCATTTCAAGAATAGGAAAAATCTGACATTATTTTTGTACAAAATCATATAAATATTTGCTTCCGCACCCGAATTTTATGATTTTTCATCATATTTTAGCTAAAAGAAAACATTGCAACAAGAAAATTGCTATTTCAAGTGTAGTAGGTATTCTAGAATCCAGCCAATGAAGCTTACAATATACAACGTATTCATCAAAAATAGGTACAATCTGACTTTTTTTTTGTAAAAAAATCATATAAATATTTGCTTCCGCGTCCGAATTTTATAATTTTTCATCATATTTTATCCACAGTATACGTCCAAAAGCATGTTTATGAATGTATTAACAAAAATATCCATTTCAAGAATATGTAAAATCTGACTTTATTTTTGTAAAAAATTATATAAATATTTGCTTCCGCGCCCCAATTTTATGATTTTTCATCTTAATTTAGGTAAAAGAAAACATTGCAACAAGAAAATTGCTATTTCAAGTGTGATAGGTATTCTAGAATCCAGACAATGAAGCTTACAATATACAACGTATTCATCAAAATTAGGTAAAATCTGACTTTATTTTTGTAAAAAATTAAATAAATATTTGCTTCCGCGCTCGAATTTTATAATTTTTCATCATATTTTATCCATAGTATAGGTCCAAAAGCATGTTTATGAACGTTTTAATAAAAATATCCATTTCAAAAATATGTTAAATCTGACTTTATTTTTGTAAAAAAATCATATAAATATTTGCTTCCGCGCCCGATTTTTATGATTTTTTATCATATTTTAGCTAAAAGAAAACATTGCAACAAGAAAATTGCTATTTCAAGTGTGTTAGTTATTCTAGAATCCAGCCCATGTAGCTTACAATATACAATGGTATTCATCAAAAATAGGTAAAATCTGACTTTTTTTTGTAAAAAATTATAAAAATATTTGTTTGCGCGCCCGAATTTTATAATTTTTCATCATATTTTATCCGCAGTATAGGTCCAAAAGCATGTTTATGAATGTTTTAACAAAAATATCCATTTCAAGAATAGGAAAAATCAGACTTTATTTTTGTAAAAAATCATATAAATATTTGCTTCCGCGCCCGAATTTTATGATTTTTCATCATATTTTAGCTAAAAGAAAACATTGCAACAAGAAAATTGCTATTTCAAGTGTGTTAGGTATTCTAGAATCCAGCCCATGTAGCTTACAATATACAACGTATTCATCAAAAATAGGTAAAATCTGACTTTTTTTTTTGTAAAATATCATATTAATATTTGTTTGCGCGCCCGAAATTTATAATTTTTCATTATATTTTATCCATAGTATAGGTCCAAAAGCATGTTTATGAAAGTTTTAACAAAAATATCCATTTCAAAAATATGAAAATCTGACATTATTTTTGTAACAAATCATATAAATATTTGCTTCCGCACCCGAGTTTTATGATTTTTCATAATATTTTAGCTAAATGAAAACATTGCAACAAGAAAATTGCTATTTCAAGTGTGTTAGGTATTCTAGAATTTAGCTCATGTAGCTTACAATATACAACGTATTCATCAAAAATAGGTATAATCTGACTTTTTTTTTGTAAAAAATCATATAAATATTTGTTTGCGCGCCCGAATTTTATAATTTTTCATCATATTTTATCCGCAGTATAGGTCCAAAAGCATGTTTATGAATGTTTTAACAAAAATATCCATTTCAAGAATAGGAAAAATCTGACATTATTTTTGTACAAAATCATATAAATATTTGCTTCCGCACCCGAATTTTATGATTTTTCATCATATTTTAGCTAAAAGAAAACATTGCAACAAGAAAATTGCTATTTCAAGTGTAGTAGGTATTCTAGAATCCAGCCAATGAAGCTTACAATATACAACGTATTCATCAAAAATAGGTACAATCTGCCTTTTTTTTTGTAAAAAATCATATAAATATTTGCTTCCGCGTCCGAATTTTATAATTTTTCATCATATTTTATCCACAGTATACGTCCAAAAGCATGTTTATGAATGTATTAACAAAAATATCCATTTCAAGAATTTGTAAAATCTGACTTTATTTTTGTAAAAAATCATATAAGTATTTGCTTCCGCGCCCGAATTTTATGATTTTTCATCATAATTTAGGTAAAAGAAAACATTGCAACAAGAAAATTGCTATTTCAAGTGTGGTAGGTATTCTAGAATCCAGCCAATAAAGCTTACAATATACAACGTATTCATCAAAAATAGGTAAAATCTGACTTTATTTTTGTAAAAAATTATATAAATATTTGCTTCCGCGCTCGAATTTTATAATTTTGCATCATATTTTATCCATAGTATAGGTCCAAAAGCATGTTTATGAACGTTTTAACAAAAATATCCATTTCAAGAATAGGAAAAATCAGACTTTATTTTTGTAAAAAATCATATAAATATTTGCTTCCGCGCCCGAATTTTATGATTTTTCATCATAATTTAGGTAAAAGAAAACATTACAACAAGAAAATTGCTATTTCAAGTGTGGTAGGTATTCTAGAATCCAGCTAATGAAGCTTACAATATACAACGTATTCATCAAAAATAGGTAAAATTTGACTTTTTTTTGTAAAAAATCATATAAATATTTGCTTCCGCGCCCGAATTTTATAATTTTTCATCATATTTTATCCACAGTATAGGTCCAAAAGCATGTTTATGAATGTATTAACAAAAATATCCATTTCAAGAATATGTAAAATCTGACTTTATTTTTGTAAAAAATCATATAAATATTTGCTTCCGCGCCCCAATTTTATGATTTTTCATCTTAATTTAGGTAAAAGAAAACATTGCAACAAGAAAATTGCTATTTCAAGTGTGATAGGTATTCTAGAATCCAGACAATGAAGCTTACAATATACAAAGTATTCATCAAAATTAGGTAAAATCTGACTTTATTTTTGTAAAAAATTAAATAAATATTTGCTTCCGCGCTCGAATTTTATAATTTTTCATCATATTTTATCCATAGTATAGGTCCAAAAGCATGTTTATGAACGTTTTAATAAAAATATCCATTTCAAAAATATGTTAAATCTGACTTTATTTTTGTAAAAAATCATATAAATATTTGCTTCCGCGCCCGATTTTTATGATTTTTTATCATATTTTAGCTAAAAGAAAACATTGCAACAAGAAAATTGCTATTTCAAGTGTGTTAGTTATTCTAGAATTCAGCCCATGTAGCTTACAATATACAATGTATTCATCAAAAATAGGTAAAATCTGACTTTTTTTTTGTAAAAAATCTTAAAAATATTTGTTTGCGCGCCCGAATTTTATAATTTTTCATCATATTTTATCCGCAGTATAGGTCCAAAAGCATGTTTATGAATGTTTTAACAAAAATATCCATTTCAAGAATAGGAAAAATCAGACTTAATTTTTGTAAAAAATCATATAAATATTTGCTTCCGCGCCCGAATTTTATGATTTTTCATCATATTTTAGCTAAAAGAAAACATTGCAACAAGAAAATTGCTATTTCAAGTGTGTTAGGTATTCTAGAATCCAGCCCATGTAGCTTACAATATACAACGTATTCATCAAAAATAGGTAAAATCTGACTTTTTTTTTTAAATCATATAAATATTTGTTTGCGCGCCCGAATTTTATAATTTTTCATCATATTTTATCCGCAGTATAGGTCCAAAAGCATGTTTATGAACCATTTCAAGAATAGGAAAAATCAGACTTTATTTTTGTAAAAAATCATATAAATATTTGCTTCCGCGGCCGAATTTTATGATTTTTCATCATATTTTAGCTAAAAGAAAACATTGCAACAAGAAAATTGCTATTTCAAGTGTGTTAGGTATTTTAGAATCCAGCCCATGTAGCTTACAATATACAACGTATTCATCAAAAATAGGTAAAATCTGACTTTTTTTTTGTAAAAAATCATATTAATATTTGTTTGTGCGCCCGAATTTTATAATTTTTCATCATATTTTATCCGCAGTATAGGTCCAAAAGCATGTTTATGAATGTTTTAACAAAAATATCCATTTCAAGAATAGGAAAAATCTGACATTATTTTTGTACAAAATCATATAAATATTTGCTTCCGCACCCGAATTTTATGATTTTTCATCATATTTTAGCTAAAAGAAAACATTGCAACAAGAAAATTGCTATTTCAAGTGTAGTAGGTATTCTAGAATCCAACCAATGAAGCTTACAATATACGACGTATTCATCAAAAATAGGTACAATCTGACTTTTTTTTGTAAAAAATCATATAAATATTTGCTTCCGCGTCCGAATTTTATAATTTTTCATCATATTTTATCCACAGTATACGTCCAAAAGCATGTTTATGAATGTATTAACAAAAATATCCATTTCAAGAATATCTAAAATCTGACTTTATTTTTGTAAAAAATTATATAAGTATTTGCTTCCGCGCCCGAATTTTATGATTTTTCATCATAATTTAGGTAAAAGAAAACATTGCAACAAGAAAATTGCTATTTCAAGTGTGGTAGGTATTCTAGAATCCAGCCAATGAAGCTTACAATATACAACGTATTCATCAAAAATAGGTAAAATCTGACTTAATTTTTGTAAAAAATTATATAAATATTTGCTTCCGCGCTCGAATTTTATAATTTTGCATCATATTTTATCCATAGTATAGGTCCAAAAGCATGTTTATGAACGTTTTAACAAAAATATCCATTTCAAGAATAGGAAAAATCAGACTTTATTTTTGTAAAAAATCATATAAATATTTGCTTCCGCGCCCGAATTTTATGATTTTTCATCATATTTTAGCTAAAAGAAAACATTGCAACAAGAAAATTGCTATTTCAAGTGTGGTAGGTATTCTAGAATCCAGACAATGAAGCTTAAAATATACAACATATTCATCAAAATTAGGTAAAATCTGACTTTATTTTTGTAAAAAATTATATAAATATTTGCTTCCGCGCTCGAATTTTATAATTTTTCATCATATTTTATCCGCAGTATAGGTCCAAAAGCATGTTTATGAATGTTTTAACAAAGATATCCATTTCAAGAATAGGAAAAATCGGACTTTATTTTTGTAAAAAATCATATAAATATTTGCTTCCGCGCCCGAATTTTATGATTTTTCATCATATTTTAGCTAAAAGAAAACATTGCAACAAGAAAATTGCTATTTCAAGTGTGTTAGGTATTCTAGAATCCAGCCCATGTAGCTTACAATATACAACGTATTCATCAAAAATAGGTAAAATCTGACTTTTTTTTTGTAAAAAATCATATTAATATTTGTTTGCGCGCCCGAAATTTATAATTTTTACCATTATATTTTATCCATAGTATAGGTCCAAAAGCATGTTTATAAACGTTTTAACAAAAATATCCATTTCAAAAATATGAAAATCTGACATTATTTTTGTAAAAAATCATATAAATATTTGCTTCCGCACCCGAATTTTATGATTTTTCATCATATTTTAGCTAAAAGAAAACATTGCAACAAGTAAATTGCTATTTCAAGTGTGTTAGGCATTCTAGAATCCAGCATATGCAGCTTACAATATACAACGTATTCATCAAAAATAGGTAAAATCTGACTTTATTTTTGTAAAAATTAAATAAATATTTGCTTCCGCGCTCGAATTTTATAATTTTTCATCATATTTTATCTACAGTATAGGTCCAAAAACATGTTTATGAATGTTTTAACAAAAATATCCATTTCAAGAATAGGAAAAATCTGACTTTATTTTTGTAAAAAATCATATAAACATTTGCTACCGCGCCCGAATTTTATGATTTTTCATCATATTTTAGCTAAAAGAAAACATTGCAACAAGTAAATTGCTATTTCAAGTGTGTTAGGCATTCTAGAATCCAGCCCATGCAGCTTACAATATACAACGTATTCATCAAAAATAGGTAAAATCTGACTTTATTTTTGTAAAAAATTAAATAAATATTTGCTTCCGCGCTCGAATTTTATAATTTTTCAACATATTTTATCTACAGTATAGGTCTAAAAGCATGTTTATGAATGTTTTAACAAAAATATCCATTTCAAGAATAGGAAAAATCTGACTTTATTTTTGTAAAAAATCATATAAATATTTGCTACCGCGCCCGAATTTTATGATTTTTCATCACATTTTAGCTAAAAGAAAACATTGCAACAAGAAAATTGCTATTTCAAGTGTGTTAGGTATTCTAGAATCCAGCCCATGTAGCTTACAATATAAAACGTATTCATCAAAAATAGTAAAATCTGACTTTTTTTTTGTAAAAATCATATAAATATTTGCTTTCGCGCCCAAATTTTATAATTTTTCATCATATTTTATCCACAGTATAGGTCCAAAAGCATGTTTATGAATGTATTAGCAAAAATATCCATTTCAAGAATATGTAAAATCTGACTTTATTTTTGTAAAAAATCATATAAATATTTGCTACCGAATTTTATAATTTTTCATCATATTTTATCCACAGTATAGGTCCAAAAGCATGTTTATGAATGTATTAACAAAAATATCCATTTCAAGAATATGTAAAATCTGACTTTATTTTTGTAAAAAATCATATAAATATTTGCTTCCGCGCCCGAATTTTATGATTTTTCATCTTAATTTAGGTAAAAGAAAACATTGCAACAAGAAAATTGCTATTTCAAGTGTGATAGGTATTCTAGAATCCAGACAATGAAGCTTACAATATACAACGTATTCATCAAAATTAGGTAAAATCTGACTTTATTTTTGTAAAAATTAAATAAATATTTGCTTCCGCGCTCGAATTTTATAATTTTTCATCATATTTTATCTACAGTATAGGTCCAAAAACATGTTTATGAATGTATTAACAAAAATATCCATTTCAAGAATATGTTAAATCTGACTTTATTTTTGTAAAAAATCATATAAATATTTGCTTCCGCGCCCGATTTTTATGATTTTTTATCATATTTTAGCTAAAAGAAAACATTGCAACAAGAAAATTGCTATTTCAAGTGTGTTAGTTATTCTAGAATCCAGCCCATGTAGCTTACAATATACAATGTATTCATCAAAAATAGGTAAAATCTGACTTTTTTTTGTAAAAAATTATAAAAATATTTGTTTGCGCGCCCGAATTTTATAATTTTTCATCATATTTTATCCGCAGTATAGGTCCAAAAGCATGTTTATGAATGTTTTAACAAAAATATCCATTTCAAGAATAGGAAAAATCAGACTTTATTTTTGTAAAAAATCATATAAATATTTGCTTCCGCGCCCGAATTTTATGATTTTTCATCATATTTTAGCTAAAAGAAAACATTGCAACAAGAAAATTGCTATTTCAAGTGTGTTAGGTATTCTAGAATCCAGCCCATGTAGCTTACAATATACAACGTATTCATCAAAAATAGGTAAAATCTGACTTTTTTTTTTGTAAAATATCATATTAATATTTGTTTGCGCGCCCCGAAATTTATAATTTTTCATTATATTTTATCCATAGTATAGGTCCAAAAGCATGTTTATGAAAGTTTTAACAAAAATATCCATTTCAAAAATATGAAAATCTGACATTATTTTTGTAACAAATCATATAAATATTTGCTTCCGCACCCGAGTTTTATGATTTTTCATAATATTTTAGCTAAATGAAAACATTGCAACAAGAAAATTGCTATTTCAAGTGTGTTAGGTATTCTAGAATTTAGCTCATGTAGCTTACAATATACAACGTATTCATCAAAAATAGGTATAATCTGACTTTTTTTTTGTAAAAAATCATATAAATATTTGTTTGCGCGCCCGAATTTTATAATTTTTCATCATATTTTATCCGCAGTATAGGTCCAAAAGCATGTTTATGAATGTTTTAACAAAAATATCCATTTCAAGAATAGGAAAAATCTGACATTATTTTTGTACAAAATCATATAAATATTTGCTTCCGCACCCGAATTTTATGATTTTTCATCATATTTTAGCTAAAAGAAAACATTGCAACAAGAAAATTGCTATTTCAAGTGTAGTAGGTATTCTAGAATCCAGCCAATGAAGCTTACAATATACAACGTATTCATCAAAAATAGGTACAATCTGCCTTTTTTTTTGTAAAAAATCATATAAATATTTGCTTCCGCGTCCGAATTTTATAATTTTTCATCATATTTTATCCACAGTATACGTCCAAAAGCATGTTTATGAATGTATTAACAAAAATATCCATTTCAAGAATTTGTAAAATCTGACTTTATTTTTGTAAAAAATCATATAAGTATTTGCTTCCGCGCCCGAATTTTATGATTTTTCATCATAATTTAGGTAAAAGAAAACATTGCAACAAGAAAATTGCTATTTCAAGTGTGGTAGGTATTCTAGAATCCAGCCAATAAAGCTTACAATATACAACGTATTCATCAAAAATAGGTAAAATCTGACTTTATTTTTGTAAAAAATTATATAAATATTTGCTTCCGCGCTCGAATTTTATAATTTTGCATCATATTTTATCCATAGTATAGGTCCAAAAGCATGTTTATGAACGTTTTAACAAAAATATCCATTTCAAGAATAGGAAAAATCAGACTTTATTTTTGTAAAAAATCATATAAATATTTGCTTCCGCGCCCGAATTTTATGATTTTTCATCATAATTTAGGTAAAAGAAAACATTACAACAAGAAAATTGCTATTTCAAGTGTGGTAGGTATTCTAGAATCCAGCTAATGAAGCTTACAATATACAACGTATTCATCAAAAATAGGTAAAATTTGACTTTTTTTTGTAAAAAATCATATAAATATTTGCTTCCGCGCCCGAATTTTATAATTTTTCATCATATTTTATCCACAGTATAGGTCCAAAAGCATGTTTATGAATGTATTAACAAAAATATCCATTTCAAGAATATGTAAAATCTGACTTTATTTTTGTAAAAAATCATATAAATATTTGCTTCCGCGCCCCAATTTTATGATTTTTCATCTTAATTTAGGTAAAAGAAAACATTGCAACAAGAAAATTGCTATTTCAAGTGTGATAGGTATTCTAGAATCCAGACAATGAAGCTTACAATATACAAAGTATTCATCAAAATTAGGTAAAATCTGACTTTATTTTTGTAAAAAATTAAATAAATATTTGCTTCCGCGCTCGAATTTTATAATTTTTCATCATATTTTATCCATAGTATAGGTCCAAAAGCATGTTTATGAACGTTTTAATAAAAATATCCATTTCAAAAATATGTTAAATCTGACTTTATTTTTGTAAAAAATCATATAAATATTTGCTTCCGCGCCCGATTTTTATGATTTTTTATCATATTTTAGCTAAAAGAAAACATTGCAACAAGAAAATTGCTATTTCAAGTGTGTTAGTTATTCTAGAATTCAGCCCATGTAGCTTACAATATACAATGTATTCATCAAAAATAGGTAAAATCTGACTTTTTTTTGTAAAAAATCTTAAAAATATTTGTTTGCGCGCCCGAATTTTATAATTTTTCATCATATTTTATCCGCAGTATAGGTCCAAAAGCATGTTTATGAATGTTTTAACAAAAATATCCATTTCAAGAATAGGAAAAATCAGACTTAATTTTTGTAAAAAATCATATAAATATTTGCTTCCGCGCCCGAATTTTATGATTTTTCATCATATTTTAGATAAAAGAAAACATTGCAACAAGAAAATTGCTATTTCAAGTGTGTTAGGTATTCTAGAATCCAGCCCATGTAGCTTACAATATACAACGTATTCATCAAAAATAGGTAAAATCTGACTTTTTTTTTGTAAAAAATCATATTATTATTTGTTTGCGCGCCCGAAATTTATAATTTTTCATTATATTTTATCCATAGTATAGGTCCAAAAGCATGTTTATGAACGTTTTAACAAAAATATCCATTTCAAAAATATGAAAATCTGACATTATTTTTGTAAAAAATCATAAAAATATTTGCTTCCGCACCCGAGTTTTATGATTTTTCATCATATTTTAGCTAAATGAAAACATTGCAACAAGAATATTGCTATTTCAAGTGTGTTAGGTATTCTAGAATCCAGCTCATGTAGCTTACAATATACAACGTATTCATCAAAAATAGGTAAAATCTGACTTTTTTTTTTAAATCATATAAATATTTGTTTGCGCGCCCGAATTTTATAATTTTTCATCATATTTTATCCGCAGTATAGGTCCAAAAGCATGTTTATGAACCATTTCAAGAATAGGAAAAATCAGACTTTATTTTTGTAAAAAATCATATAAATATTTGCTGCCGCGGCCGAATTTTATGATTTTTCATCATATTTTAGCTAAAAGAAAACATTGCAACAAGAAAATTGCTATTTCAAGTGTGTTAGGTATTTTAGAATCCAGCCCATGTAGCTTACAATATACAACGTATTCATCAAAAATAGGTAAAATCTGACTTTTTTTTTGTAAAAAATCATATTAATATTTGTTTGTGCGCCCGAATTTTATAATTTTTCATCATATTTTATCCGCAGTATAGGTCCAAAAGCATGTTTATGAATGTTTTAACAAAAATATCCATTTCAAGAATAGGAAAAATCTGACATTATTTTTGTACAAAATCATATAAATATTTGCTTCCGCACCCGAATTTTATGATTTTTCATCATATTTTAGCTAAAAGAAAACATTGCAACAAGAAAATTGCTATTTCAAGTGTAGTAGGTATTCTAGAATCCAACCAATGAAGCTTACAATATACAACGTATTCATCAAAAATAGGTACAATCTGACTTTTTTTTGTAAAAAATCATATAAATATTTGCTTCCGCGTCCGAATTTTATAATTTTTCATCATATTTTATCCACAGTATACGTCCAAAAGCATGTTTATGAATGTATTAACAAAAATATCCATTTCAAGAATATCTAAAATCTGACTTTATTTTTGTAAAAAATTATATAAGTATTTGCTTCCGCGCCCGAATTTTATGATTTTTCATCATAATTTAGGTAAAAGAAAACATTGCAACAAGAAAATTGCTATTTCAAGTGTGGTAGGTATTCTAGAATCCAGCCAATGAAGCTTACAATATACAACGTATTCATCAAAAATAGGTAAAATCTGACTTAATTTTTGTAAAAAATTATATAAATATTTGCTTCCGCGCTCGAATTTTATAATTTTGCATCATATTTTATCCATAGTATAGGTCCAAAAGCATGTTTATGAACGTTTTAACAAAAATATCCATTTCAAGAATAGGAAAAATCAGACTTTATTTTTGTAAAAAATCATATAAATATTTGCTTCCGCGCCCGAATTTTATGATTTTTCATCATATTTTAGCTAAAAGAAAACATTGCAACAAGAAAATTGCTATTTCAAGTGTGGTAGGTATTCTAGAATCCAGACAATGAAGCTTAAAATATACAACATATTCATCAAAATTAGGTAAAATCTGACTTTATTTTTGTAAAAAATTATATAAATATTTGCTTCCGCGCTCGAATTTTATAATTTTTCATCATATTTTATCCGCAGTATAGGTCCAAAAGCATGTTTATGAATGTTTTAACAAAGATATCCATTTCAAGAATAGGAAAAATCGGACTTTATTTTTGTAAAAAATCATATAAATATTTGCTTCCGCGCCCGAATTTTATGATTTTTCATCATATTTTAGCTAAAAGAAAACATTGCAACAAGAAAATTGCTATTTCAAGTGTGTTAGGCATTCTAGAATCCAGCCCATGCAGCTTACAATATACAACGTATTCATCAAAAATAGGTAAAATCTGACTTTATTTTTGTAAAAATTAAATAAATATTTGCTTCCGCGCTCGAATTTTATAATTTTTCATCATATTTTATCTACAGTATAGGTTCAAAAACATGTTTATGAATGTTTTAACAAAAATATCCATTTCAAGAATAGGAAAAATCTGACTTTATTTTTGTAAAAAATCATATAAACATTTGCTACCGCGCCCGAATTTTATGATTTTTCATCATATTTTAGCTAAAAGAAAACATTGCAACAAGTAAATTGCTATTTCAAGTGTGTTAGGCATTCTAGAATCCAGCCCATGCAGCTTACAATATACAACGTATTCATCAAAAATAGGTAAAATCTGACTTTATTTTTGTAAAAAATTAAATAAATATTTGCTTCCGCGCTCGAATTTTATAATTTTTCAACATATTTTATCTACAGTATAGGTCTAAAAGCATGTTTATGAATGTTTTAACAAAAATATCCATTTCAAGAATAGGAAAAATCTGACTTTATTTTTGTAAAAAATCATATAAATATTTGCTACCGCGCCCGAATTTTATGATTTTTCATCACATTTTAGCTAAAAGAAAACATTGCAACAAGAAAATTGCTATTTCAAGTGTGTTAGGTATTCTAGAATCCAGCCCATGTAGCTTACAATATAAAACGTATTCATCAAAAATAGTAAAATCTGACTTTTTTTTTGTAAAAATCATATAAATATTTGCTTTTGCGCCCAAATTTTATAATTTTTCATCATATTTTATCCACAGTATAGGTCCAAAAGCATGTTTATGAATGTATTAGCAAAAATATCCATTTCAAGAATATGTAAAATCTGACTTTATTTTTGTAAAAAATCATATAAATATTTGCTACCGAATTTTATAATTTTTCATCATATTTTATCCACAGTATAGGTCCAAAAGCATGTTTATGAATGTATTAACAAAAATATCCATTTCAAGAATATGTAAAATCTGACTTTATTTTTGTAAAAAATCATATAAATATTTGCTTCCGCGCCCGAATTTTATGATTTTTCATCTTAATTTAGGTAAAAGAAAACATTGCAACAAGAAAATTGCTATTTCAAGTGTGATAGGTATTCTAGAATCCAGACAATGAAGCTTACAATATACAACGTATTCATCAAAATTAGGTAAAATCTGACTTTATTTTTGTAAAAAATTAAATAAATATTTGCTTCCGCGCTCGAATTTTATAATTTTTCATCATATTTTATCCATAGTATAGGTCCAAAAGCATGTTTATGAACGTTTTAACAAAAATATCAATTTCAAAAATATGTAAAATCTGACTTTATTTTTGTAAAAAATCATATAAATATTTGCTTCCGCGCCCGAATTTTATGATTTTTCATCTTAATTTAGGTAAAAGAAAACATTGCAACAAGAAAATTGCTATTTCAAGTGTGTTAGGTATTCTAGAATCCAGCCCATGTAGCTTACAATATACAACGTATTCATCAAAAATAGATAAAATCTGACTTTTTTTTTGTAAAAAATCATAAAATTTTTTTTTGCGCGCCCGTTTTTTATAATGTTTTATTATATATTATTCGCAGTATAGGTCCAAAAGCATGTTTATGAATGTTTTAACAAAAATATCCATTTCAAGAATAGGAAAAATATGACTTTATTTTTGTAAAAAATCATATAAATATTCGCTTCCGCGCCCGAATTTTATGATTTTTCATCATATTTTAGCTAAAAGAAAACATTGCAACAAGAAAATTGCTATTTCAAGTGTGTTAGGTATTCTAGAATCCAGCCCATGTAGCTTACAATATACAACGTATTCATCAAAAATTGGTAAAATCTGACTTTTTTTTTGTAAAAAATCATATAAATATTTGTTTGCGCGCCCGAATTTTATAATTTTTCATCATATTTTATGCGTAGTATAGGTCCAAAAGCATGTTTATGAATGTTTTAACAAAAATATCCATTTCAAGAATAGGAAAAATCTGACTTTATTTTTGTAAAAAATCATCTAAAAATTTGCTTCCGCACCCGAATTTTATGATTTTTCATCATATTTTAGCTAAAAGAAATCATTGCAACAAGTAAATTGCTATTTCAAGTGTGTTAGGTATTCTAGAATCCAGCCCATACAGCTTACAATATACAACGTATTCATCAAAAATAGGTCAAATCTGACTTTTTTTTGTAAAAAATCATATAAATATTTGCTTTTGCGCCCGAATTTTATAATTTTTCATCGTATTTTATCTACAGCATAGGTCCAAAAGCATGTTTATGAATGTATTAACAAAAATATCCATTTCAAGAATATGTAAAATCTGACTTTATTTTTCTAAAAAATCATATAAATATTTGCTACCGCGCCCGAATTTTATGATTTTTCATCATATTTTAGCTAAAAGAAAACATTGCAACAAGAAAATTGCTATTTCAAGTGTGGTAGGTATTCTAGAATCCAGCCAATGAAGCTTACAATATACAACGTATTCATCAAAAATAGGTAAAATCTGACTTTATTTTTGTAAAAAATTATATAAATATTTGCTTCCGCGCTCGAATTTTATAATTTTTTATCATATTTTATCCATAGTATAGGTCCATAAGCATGTTTATGAACGTTTTAACAAAAATATTTATTTCAAAAATATGTTAAATCTGACTTTATTTTTGTAAAAAATCATATAAATATTTGCTTTCGCGTTTGAATTTTATAATTTTTCATCATATTTTATCCATTGTATAGGTCCAAAAGCATGTTTATGAACGTGTTAACAAAAATATCCATTTCAAAAATATGTAAAATCTGACTTTATTTTTGTAAAAAATCATATAAATATTTGCTACCGCGCCCGAATTTTATAAGTTTTCATCTTATTTTAGCTAAAAGAAATCATTGCCACAAGAAAATTGCTATTTCAAGTGTGGTAGGTATTCTAGAATCCAGCCAATGAAGCTTACAATATACAACGTATTCATCAAAAATAGGTAAAATCTGACTTTATTTTTGTAAAAAATCATATTAATATTTGTTTGCGCGCCTGATATTTATAATTTTTCATTATATTTTATCTATAGTATAGGTCCAAAAGCATGTTTATGAACGTTCTAACAAAAATATCCATTTCAAAAATATGAAAATCTGACATTATTTTTGTAAAAAATCATATAAATATTTGCTTCCGCGCCCGAATTTTATGATTTTTCATCATATTTTAGCTAAAAGAAAACATTGCAACAAGAAAATTGCTATTTCAAGTGTGTTAGGTATTCTAGAATTCAGCCCATGTAGCTTACAATATACAACGTATTCATCAAAAATAGGTAAAATCTAACTTTTTTTTTTTGTAAAAAATCATAAAAATATTTGCTTCCGCGCCTGAATTTTATGATTTTTCATCATATTTTAGGTAAAAGAAAACATTGCAACAAGAAAATTGCTATTTCAAGGTTGTTAGGTATTCTAAAATCCAGCCCATGTAGCTTACAATATACAACGTATTCATCAAAAATAGGTAAAACCTGACTTTTTTTTTGTAAAATATCATATTAATATTTGTTTGCGCGCCCGAAATTTATAATTTTTCATTATATTTTATCCCTAGTATAGGTCCAAATGCATGTTTATGAACGTTTTAACAAAAATATCCATTTCAAAAATATGAAAATCTGACATTATTTTTGTAAAAAATCATATAAATATTTTCTTCAGTGCCCGAATTTTATGATTTTTCATCATATTTTAGCTAAAAGAAAACATTGCAACAAGAAAATTTCTATTTCAAGTGTGTTAGGTATTTTTGAATCCAGCCCATGTAGCTTACAATATACAACGTATTCATCAAAAAAAGGTAAAATCTGACTTGTTTTTGTAAAAAATCATATAAATATTTGTTTGCGCGCCCGAATTTTATAATTTTTCATCATATTTTATCCGCAGTATAGGTCCAAAAGCATGTTTATGAATGTTTTAACAAAAATATCCATTTTAAGAATAGGAAAAATCTGACTTTATTTTTGTAAAAAATCATATAAATATTTGCTTCCGCGCCTGAATTTTATGATTTTTCATCACATTTTAGGTAAAAGAAAACATTGCAACAAGAAAATTGCTATTTCAAGGGTGTTAGGTATTCTAGAATCCAGCCCATGTAGCTTACAATATACAACGTATTCATCAAAAATAGGTAAAACCTGACTTTTTTTTGTAAAAAATCATATTAATATTTGTTTGCGCGCCCGAAATTTATAATTTTTCATTATATTTTATCCATAGTATTGGTCCAAATGCATGTTTATGAACGTTTTAACAAAAATATCCATTTCAAAAATATGAAAATCTGACATTATTTTTGTAAAAAATCATATAAATATTTTCTTCAGCGCCCAAATTTTATGATTTTTCATCATATTTTAGCTAAAAGAAAACATTGCAACAAGAAAATTGCTATTTCAAGTGTGTTAGGTATTCTGGAATCCAGCCCATGTAGCTTACAATATACAACGTATTCATCAAAAATAGGTAAAATCTGACTTTTTTTTTGTAAAAAATCATATAAATATTTGTCTGCGCGCCCGAATTTTATAATTTTTCATCATATTTTATCCGCAGTATAGGTCCAAAAGCATGTTTATGAATGTTTTAACAAAAATATCTATTTCAAAAATCGGAAAAATCTGACTTTATTTTTGTAAAAAATCATATAAATATTTGCTTTCGCATCTGAATTTTATAATTTTTCATCATATTTTAGCTAAAAGAAAACATTGCAACAAGAAAATTGCTATTTCGTGTTTGGTAGGTATTCTAGAATCCAGCCAATGAAGCTTACAATATACAGAGTATTCATCAAAAATAGGTAAAATCTGACTTTTTTTTGTAAAAAATCATATAAATATTTGCTTCCGCGCCCGAGTTTTATAATTTTTCATCATATTTTATCCACAGTATAGGTCCAAAGCATGTTTATGAATGTATTAACAAAAATATCCATTTCAAGAATATGTAAAATCTGACTTTATTATTATAAAAAATCATATAAATATTTGCTTCCTCGCCCGAATTTTATAAGTTTTCATCTTATTTTAGCTAAAAGAAATCATTGCCACAAGAAAATTGCTATTTCAAGTGTGGTAGGTATTCTAGAATCCAGCCAATGAAGCTTACAATATACAACGTATTCATCAAAAATAGGTAAAATCTGACTTTATTTTTGTAAAAAATCATATTAATATTTGTTTGCGCGCCTGAAATTTATAATTTTTCATTATATTTTATCTATAGTATAGGTCCAAAAGCATGTTTATGAACGTTCTAACAAAAATATCCATTTCAAAAATATGAAAATCTGACATTATTTTTGTAAAAAATCATATAAATATTTGCTTCCGCGCCCGAATTTTATGATTTTTCATCATATTTTAGCTAAAAGAAAACATTGCAACAAGAAAATTGCTATTTCAAGTGTGTTAGGTATTCTAGAATCCAGCCAATGTAGCTTACAATATACAACGAATTCATCAAAATTGGTAAAATCTGACTTTTTTTTGTATAAAATCATATAAATATTTGTTTGCGCGCCCGAATTTTATAATTTTTCATCATATTTTATCCATAGTATAGGTCCAAAAGCATGTTTATGAACGTTTTAACAAAAATATGTAAAATCTGACATTATTTTTGTAAAAAATTATATAAATATTTGCTTCCGCGCCAGTATTTTATGATTTTTCATCAGAATTTAGGTAAAAGAAAACATTGCAACAAGAAAATTGCTATTTCAAGTGTGGTAGGTATTCTAGAATCCAGCCAATGAAGCTTACAATATACAACGTATTCATCAAAAATAGGTAAAATCTGACTTAATTTTTGTAAAAAATTATATAAATATTTGCTTCCGCGCTCGAATTTTATAATTTTTCATCATATTTTATCCACAGTATAGGTCCAAAAGCATGTTTATGAATGTATTAACAAAAATATATATTTCGAGATTATGTAAAATTTGTCATTATTTTTGTAAAAAATCATATAAATATTTGCTTCCGCACCCGAATTTTACGATTTTTCATCATATTTTAGCTAAAAGAAAACATTCCAACAAGTAAATTGCTATTTCAAGTGTGGTAGATATTCTAGAATCCAGCCCATGCAGCTTACAATATACAACGTATTCATCAAAAATAGGTAAAATCTGACTTTTTTTTTGTAAAAAATCATATAAATATTTGCTTCCGCGCTCGAGTTTTATAATTTTTCATCATATTTTATCCGCAGTATAGGTCCAAAAACATGTTTATGAATGTTTTAACAAAAATATCCATTTCAAGAATATGTAAAATCTGTCATTATTTATGTAAAAAATCATATAAATATTTGCTTTCGCACCCAAATTTTATGAATTTTCATCATAGTTTAGCTAAAAGAAAACATTGCAACAAGAAAATTGCTATTTCAAGTGTGGTTGGTATTCTAGAATCCAGCCAATGAAGCTTACAATATACAACGTATTCATCAAAAATAGGTAAAATCTGATTTTTTTTTGTAAAAAATCATAAAAATATTTGTTTGCGCGCCCGAATTTTATAATTTTTCATCATATTTTATCCGCAGTATAGGTCCAAAAGCATGTTTATGAATGTTTTATTAAAAATATCCATTTCAAGAATAGGAAAAATCTGACTTTATTTTTGTAAAAAATCATATAAATATTTGCTTCCGCGCCCGAATTTTATGATTTTTCATCATATTTTAGCTAAAAGAAAACATTGCAACAAGAAAATTGTTATTTCAAGTGTGTTAGGTATTCTAGAATCCAGCCCATGTAGCTTACAATATACAACGTATTCATCAAAAATAGGTAAAATCAGACTTTTTTTTTGTAAAAAATCATATAAATATTTGCTTCCGCGCCTGAATTTTATAATTTTTCACCATATTTTATTCACAGTATAGGTCCAAAAGCATGTTTATGAATGTTTTAACAAAAATATCCATTTCAAGAATAGGTAAAATCTGACTTTATTTTGGTAAAAAATCATATAAATATTTGCTTCCGCGCCCGAATTTTATGATTTTTCATCATATTTTAGCTAAAAGAAAACATTGCAACAAGAAAATTGTTATTTCAAGTGTGTTAGGTATTCTAGAATCCAGCCTATACAGCTTACAATATACAACGTATTCATCAAAAATAGGTCAAATCTGACTTTTTTTTGTAAAAAATCATATAAATATTTGCTTTTGCGCCCGAATTTTATAATTTTTCATCGTATTTTATCTACAGCATAGGTCCAAAAGCATGTTTATGAATGTATTAACAAAAATATCCATTTCAAGAATATGTAAAATCTGACTTTATTTTTCTAAAAAATCATATAAATATTTGCTACCGCGCCCGAATTTTATGATTTTTCATCATATTTTAGCTAAAAGAAAACATTGCAACAAGAAAATTGCTATTTCAAGTGTGGTAGGTATTCTAGAATCCAGCCAATGAAGCTTACAATATACAACGTATTCATCAAAAATAGGTAAAATCTGACTTTATTTTTGTAAAAAATTATATAAATATTTGCTTCCGCGCTCGAATTTTATAATTTTCCATCATATTTTATCCACAGTATAGGTCCAAAAGCATGTTTATGAATGTATTAACAAAAATATATATTTCGAGAATATGTAAAATCTGTCATTATTTTTGTAAAAAATCATATAAATATTTGCTTCCGCACCCGAATTTTATGATTTTTCATCATATTTTAGCTAAAATAAAACATTCCAACAAGTAAATTGCTATTTCAAGTGTGTTAGATATTCTAGAATCCAGCCCATGCAGCTTACAATATACTTCGTATTCATCAAAAATAGGTGAAATCTGACATTTGTTTTGTAAAAAATCATATAAATATTTGCTTCCGCGTCCGAATTTTATAATTTTTCATCATATTTTATCCACAGTATAGGTCCAAATGCATGTTTATGAATGTATTAACAAAAATATTCATTTCAAGAATATGTAAAATCTGACTTTATTTTTGTAAAAAATCATATAAATATTTGCTTCCGCGCCCGAATTTTATGATTTTCCATCATATTTTAGCTAAAAGAAAACATTGCAACAAGAAAATTGCTATTTCAAGTGTGTTAGGTATTCTAGAATCCAGCCCATATAGCTTACAATATACAACGTATTCATCAAAAATAGGTAAAATCTGACTTTTTTTTTGTAAAAAATCATATAAATATTTGCTTCCGCGCTCGAATTTTATAATTTTTCATCATATTTTATCCGCAGTATAGGTCCAAAAACATGTTTATGAATGTTTTAACAAAAATATCCATTTCAAAAATATGTTAAATCTGACTTTATTTTTGTAAATATCATTTAAATATTTGCTTCCGCGCCAGTATTTTATGATTTTTCATCAGAATTTAGGTAAAAGAAAACATTGCAACAAGAAAATTGCTATTTCAAGTGTGGTAGGTATTCTAGAATCCAGCCAATGAAGCTTACAATATACAACGTATTCATCAAAAATAGGTAAAATCTGATTTTTTTTTGTAAAAAATCATAAAAATATTTGTTTGCGCGCCCGAATTTTATAATTTTTCATCATATTTTATCCGCAGTATAGGTCCAAAAGCATGTTTATGAATGTTTTATTAAAAATATCCATTTCAAGAATAGGAAAAATCTGACTTTATTTTTGTAAAAAATCATATAAATATTTGCTTCCGCGGCCGAATTTTATGATTTTTCATCATATTTTAGCTAAAAGAAAACATTGCAACAAGAAAATTGTTATTTCAAGCGTGTTAGGTATTCTAGAATCCAGCCCATGTAGCTTACAATATACAACGTATTCATCAAAAATAGGTAAAATTAGACTTTTTTTTTGTAAAAAATCATATAAATATTTGCTTCCGCGGTTGAATTTTATAATTTTTCACCATATTTTATTCACAGTATAGGTCCAAAAGCATGTTTATGAATGTTTTAACAAAAATATCCATTTCAAGAATAGGTAAAATCTGACTTTATTTTGGTAAAAAATCATATAAATATTTGCTTCCGCGACCCAATTTTATGATTTTTCATTATAATTTAGGTAAAAGAAAACATTGCAACAAGAAAATTGCTATTTCAAGTGTGGTAGGTATTCTAGAATCCAGCCAATGAAGCTTACAATATACAACGTATTCATCAAAAATAGGTAAAATCTGACTTAATTTTTGTAAAATATTATATAAATATTTGCTTCCGCGCTCGAATTTTATAATTTTTCATCATATTTTATCCACAGTATAGGTCCAAAAGCATGTTTATGAATGTATTAACAAAAATATATATTTCGAGAATATGTAAAATCTGTCATTATTTTTGTAAAAAATCATATAAATATTTGCTTCCGCACCCGAATTTTTTGATTTTTCATTATATTTTAGCTAAAAGAAAACATTCCAACAAGTAAATTACTATTTCAAGTGTGTTAGGTATTCTAGAATCCAGCCCATGCAGCTTACAATATACATCGTATTCATCAAAAATAGGTGAAATCTGACATTTGTTTTGTAAAAAATTATATAAATATTAGCTTCCGCGCCCGAATTTTATAATTTTTCGTCATATTTTATCCACAGTATAGGTCCAAAAGCATGTTTATGAATGTTTTAACAAAAATATCCATTTCAAGAATATGTAAAATCTGACTTTATTTTTGTAAAAAATCATATAAATATTTGCTTCCGCGCCCGAATTTTATGATTTTTCATCATATTTTAGCTAAAAGAAAACATTGCAACAAGAAAATTGCTATTTCAAGTGTGTTAGGTATTCTAGAATCCAGCCCATATAGCTTACAATATACAACGTATTCATAAAAAATAGGTAAAATCTGACTTTTTTTTTGTAAAAAATCATATAAATATTTGCTTCCGCGCTCGAATTTTATAATTTGTCATCATATTTTATCCGCAGTATAGGTCCAAAAGCATGTTTATGAATGTTTTATTAAAAATATCCATTTCAAGAATAGGAAAAATCTGACTTTATTTTTGTAAAAAATCATATAAATATTTGCTTCCGCGCCCGAATTTTATGATTTTTCATCATATTTTAGCTAAAAGAAAACATTGCAACAAGAAAATTGCTATTTCAAGTGTGTTAGGTATTCTAGAATCCAGCCCATGTAGCTTACAATATACAACGTATTCATCAAAAATAGGTAAAATCTGAATTTTGTTTTATAAAAAATCATATAAATATTTGCTTCCGCGCCCGAATTTTTCATCATAATTTAGGTAAAAGAAAACATTGCAACAAGAAAATTGCTATTTCAAGTGTGGTAGGTATTCTAGAATCCAGCCAATGAAGCTTACAATATACAACTTATTCATCAAAAATAGGTAAAATATGACTTTATTTTTGTAAAAAATTATATAAATATTTGCTTCCGCGCTCGAATTTTATAATTTGTTATCATATTTTATCCACAGTATAGGTCCAAAAGCATGTTTATGAATGTATTAACTAAAATATCCATTTCAAGAATATGTAAAATCTGTCATTATTTATGTAAAAAATCATTTAAATATTTGCTTCCGCACCCGAATTTTATGAATTTTTATCATATTTTAGCTAAAAGAAAACATTGCAACAAGAACATTGCTATTTCAAGTTTGGTAGGTATTCTAGAATCCAGCCAATGAAGCTTATAATATACAACGTATTCATCAAAAAGAGGTAAAATCTGACTTTTTTTTTGTAAAAAATCATAAAAATATTTCTTTGCGCGCGAATTTTATAATTTTTCATCATATTTTTTCCGCAGTATAGGTCCAAAAGCATGTTTATGATTGTTTTAACAAAACTATCCATTTCAAGAATAGGAAAAATCTGACTTTATTTTTGTAAAAAATCATTTAAATATTTGCTTCCGCGCCCGAATTTTATGATTTTTCATCATATTTTAGCTAAAAGAAAACATTGCAACAAGTAAATTGCTATTTCAAGTGTGTTAGGTATTCTAGAATCCTGCCCATGCAGCTTACAATCTACAACGTATTCATCAAAAATAGGTAAAATCTGACTTTTGTTTTGTAAAAAATCATATAAATATTTGCTTCCGCGCCCGAATTTTATAATTTTTCATCATATTTTATCCACAGTATAGGTCCAAAAGCATGTTTATGAATGTATTAACAAAAATATCCATTTCAAGAATATGAAAAATCTGACTTTATTTTTGTAAAAAATCATATAAATATTTGCTTTCGCGCCCGAATTTTATGATATTTCATCATATTTTAGCTAAAAGAAAACATTGCAACAAGAAAATTGCTATTTCAAGTGTGTTAGGTATTCTAGAATCCAGCCCATGTAGCTTACAATATACAACGTATTCATCAAAAATAGGTAAAATCTGCCTTTTTTGTAAAAATTCATATAAATATTTGTTTGCGCGCCCGAATTTTATAATTTTTCATCATGTTTTATCCGCAGTATAGGTCCAAAAGCATGTTTATGAATGTTTTAACAAAAATATCCATTTCAAGAATAGGAAAAATCTGACTTTATTTTTGTAAAAAATCATATAAATATTTGCTTCCGCGCCCGAATTTTATGATTTTTCATCATATTTTAGCTAAAAGAAAACATTGCAACAAGAAAATTGTTATTTCAAGCGTGTTAGGTATTCTAGAATCCAGCCCATGTAGCTTACAATATACAACGTATTCATCAAAAATAGGTAAAATCAGACTTTTTTTTTGTAAAAAATCATATAAATATTTGCTTCCGCGGTTGAATTTTATAATTTTTCACCATATTTTATTCACAGTATAGGTCCAAAAGCATGTTTATGAATGTTTTAACAAAAATATCCATTTCAAGAATAGGTAAAATCTGACTTTATTTTGGTAAAAAATCATATAAATATTTGCTTCCGCGACCCAATTTTATGATTTTTCATTATAATTTAGGTAAAAGAAAACATTGCAACAAGAAAATTGCTATTTCAAGTGTGGTAGGTATTCTAGAATCCAGCCAATGAAGCTTACAATAAACAACGTATTCATCAAAAATAGGTAAAATCTGACTTAATTTTTGTAAAAAATTATATAAATATTTGCTTCCGCGCTCGAATTTTATAATTTTTCATCATATTTTATCCACAGTATAGGTCCAAAAGCATGTTTATGAATGTATTAACAAAAATATATATTTCGAGAATATGTAAAATCTGTCATTATTTTTGTAAAAAATCATATAAATATTTGCTTCCGCACCCGAATTTTATGATTTTTCATTATATTTTAGCTAAAAGAAAACATTCCAACAAGTAAATTACTATTTCAAGTGTGTTAGGTATTCTAGAATCCAGCCCATGCAGCTTACAATATACAACGTATTCATCAAAAATAGGTAAAATCTGACTTTTTTTTTGTAAAAAATCATATAAATATTTGCTTCCGCGCTCGAATTTTATTATTTTTCATTATATTTTATCCGCAGTATAGGTCCAAAAACATGTTTATGAATGTTTTAACAAAAAAATCCATTTCAAAAATATGTTAAATCTGACTTTATTTTTGTAAATATCATATAAATATTTGCTTCCGCGCCCGAATTTTATGATTTTTCATCATATTTTAGCTAAAAGAAAACATTGCAACAAGAAAATTGCTATTTCAAGTGTGGTAGGTATTCTAGAATCCAGCCAATGAAGCTTACAATATACAACGTATTCATCAAAAATAGGTAAAATCTGACTTTATTTTTGTAAAAAATTATATAAATATTTGCTTCCGCGCTCGAATTTTATAATTTTTCATCATATTTTATCCATAGTATAGGTCCAAAAGCATGTTTATGAACGTTTTAACAAAAATATCCATTTCAAAAATATGTTAAATCTGACTTTATTTTTGTAAATATCATATAAATATTTGCTTCCGCGCCCGAATTTTATGATTTATTATCATATTTTAGCTAAAAGAAAACATTGCAACAAGAAAATTGCTATTTCAAGTGTGTTAGGTATTCTAGAATCTAGCCCATGTAGCTTACAATATACAATGTATTCATGAAAAATAAGTAAAATCTGTCTTTTTTTTGTAAAAAATCATAAATATATTTGTTTGCGCGCCCGAATTTTATAATATTTCATCATATTTTATCCGCAGTATAGGTCCAAAAGCATGTTTATGAATGTTTTATTAAAAATATCCATTTCAAGAATAGGAAAAATCTGACTTTATTTTTGTGAAAAATCATATAAATATTTGCTTCCGCGCCCGAATTTTATGATTTTTCATCATATTTTAGCTAAAAGAAAACATTGCAACAAGAAAATTGCTATTTCAAGTGTGTTAGGTATTCTAGAATCCAGCCCATGTAGCTTACAATATACAACGTATTCATCAAAAATAGGTAAAATCTGACTTTTTTTTTGTAAAAAATCATATAAATATTTGCTTCCGCGCCTGAATTTTATAATTTTTCATCATATTTTATTCACAGTATAGGTCCAAAAGCATGTTTATGAATTTTATAATTTTTCATCATATTTTATTCACAGTATAGGTCCAAAAGCATGTTTATGAATGTTTTAACAAAAAAAAACCATTTCAAAAATAGGTAAAATCTGACTTGATTTTGGTAAAAAATCATATAAATATTTGCTTCCGCGACCGAATTTTATGATTTTTCATCATATTTTAGCTAAAAGAAAACATTGCAACAAGTAAATTGCTATTTCAAGTGTGTTAGGTATTCTAGAATCCAGTCCATGCAGCTTACAATATACAACGTATTCATCAAAAATAGGTAAAATCTGAATTTTGTTTTATAAAAAATCATATAAATATTTGCTTCCGCGCCCGAATTTTTCATCATAATTTAGGTAAAAGAAAACATTGCAACAAGAAAATTGCTATTTCAAGTGTGGTAGGTATTCTAGAATCCAGCCAATGAAGCTTACAATATACAACTTATTCATCAAAAATAGGTAAAATCTGACTTTATTTTTGTAAAAAATTATATAAATATTTGCTTCCGCGCTCGAATTTTATAATTTGTTATCATATTTTATCCACAGTATAGGTCCAAAAGCATGTTTATGAATGTATTAACTAAAATATCCATTTCAAGAATATGTAAAATCTGTCATTATTTATGTAAAAAATCATTTAATTATTTGCTTCCGCACCCGAATTTTATGAATTTTCATCATATTTTAGCTAAAAGAAAACATTGCAACAAGAACATTGCTATTTCAAGTTTGGTAGGTATTCTAGAATCCAGCCAATGAAGCTTATAATATACAACGTATTCATCAAAAAGAGGTAAAATCTGACTTTTTTTTTGTAAAAAATCATAAAAATATTTCTTTGCGCGCGAATTTTATAATTTTTCATCATATTTTATCCGCAGTATAGGTCCAAAAGCATGTTTATGATTGTTTTAACAAAACTATCCATTTCAAGAATAGGAAAAATCTGACTTTATTTTTGTAAAAAATCATATAAATATTTGCTTCCGCGCCCGAATTTTATGATTTTTCATCATATTTTAGCTAAAAGAAAACATTGCAACAAGTAAATTGCTATTTCAAGTGTGTTAGGTATTCTAGAATCCTGCCCATGCAGCTTACAATCTACAACGTATTCATCAAAAATAGGTAAAATCTGACTTTTGTTTTGTAAAAAATCATATAAATATTTGCTTCCGCGCCCGAATTTTATAATTTTTCATCATATTTTATCCACAGTATAGGTCCAAAAGCATGTTTATGAATGTATTAACAAAAATATCCATTTCAAGAATATGAAAAATCTGACTTTATTTTTGTAAAAAATCATATAAATATTTGCTTTCGCGCCCGAATTTTATGATATTTCATCATATTTTAGCTAAAAGAAAACATTGCAACAAGAAAATTGCTATTTCAAGTGTGTTAGGTATTCTAGAATCCAGCCCATGTAGCTTACAATATACAACGTATTCATCAAAAATAGGTAAAATCTGCCTTTTTTGTAAAAATTCATATAAATATTTGTTTGCGCGCCCGAATTTTATAATTTTTCATCATGTTTTATCCGCAGTATAGGTCCAAAAGCATGTTTATGAATGTTTTAACAAAAATATCCATTTCAAGAATAGGAAAAATCTGACTTTATTTTTGTAAAAAATCATATAAATATTTGCTTCCGCAAACGAATTTTATGATTTTTCATCATATTTTAGCTAAAAGAAAACATTGCAACATAAAAATTGCTATTTCAAGTGTGGTAGGTATTCTAGAATCCAGCCAATGAAGCTCTACAATATACAACGTATTCATCAAAAATAGGTAAAATCTGCCTTTTTTTTGTAAAAAATCATATAAATATTTGTTTGCGCGCCCAAATTTTATAATTTTTCATCATGTTTTATCCGCAGTATAGGTCCAAAAGCATGTTTATGAATGTTTTAAAAAAAATATCCATTTCAAGAATAGGAAAAATCTGACTTTATTTTTGTAAAAAATCATATAAATATTTGCTTCCGCGAACGAATTTTATGATTTTTCATCATATTTTAGCTAAAAGAAAACATTGCAACAAGAAAATTGCTATTTCAAGTGTGTTATGTATTCTAGAATCCAGCCCATATAGCTTACAATATACAACGTATTCATCAAAAATAGGTAAAATCTGACTTTTTTTTTGTAAAAAATCATATAAATATTTGCTTCCGCGCTCGAATTTTATAATTTTTCATCATATTTTATCCGCAGTATAGGTCCAAAAGCATGTTTATGATTGTTTTAAAAAAAAAACCATTTCAAGAATAGGAAACATCTGACTTTATTTTTGTAAAAAATCATATAAATATTTGCTTCCGCGCCCAAATTTTATGATTTTTCATCATATTTTAGCTAAAAGATAACATTGCAACAAGAAAATTGCTATTTCTAGTGTGTTAGGTATTCTAGAATTAAGCCAATGTAGCTTACAATATACAACGTATTCATCAAAAATAGGTAAAATCTGACTTTTTTTTTGTAAAAAATCATATATATATATTTGCTTCCGCGCCTGAATTTTATAATTTTTCATCATATTTTATTCACAGTATAGGTCCAAAAGCATGTTTATGAATGTTTTAACAAAAAAAACCATTTCAAAAATAGGTAAAATCTGACTTGATTTTGGTAAAAAATCATATAAATATTTGCTTCCGCGACCGAATTTTATGATTTTTCATCATAATTTAGGTAAAAGAAAACATTGCAACAAGAAAATTGCTATTTCAAGTGTGGTAGGTATTCTAGAATCCAGCCAATGAAGCTTACAATATAAAACTTATTCATCAAAAATAGGTAAAATCTGACTTTATTTTTGTAAAAAATTATATAAATATTTGCTTCCGCGCTCGAATTTTATAATTTTTTATCATATTTTATCCACAGTATAGGTCCAAAAGCATGTTTATGAATGTATTAACTAAAATATCCATTTCAAGAATATGTAAAATCTGTCATTATTTATGTAAAAAATCATTTAAATATTTGCTTCCGCACCCGAATTTTATGAATTTTCATCATATTTTAGCTAAAAGAAAACATTGCAACAAGAACATTGCTATTTCAAGTTTGGTAGGTATTCTAGAATCCAGCCAATGAAGCTTATAATATACAACGTATTCATCAAAAACAGGTAAAATCTGACTTTTTTTTTGTAAAAAATCATAAAAATATTTCTTTGCGCGCGAATTTTATAATTTTTCATCATATTTTATCCGCAGTATAGGTCCAAAAGCATGTTTATGATTGTTTTAACAAAACTATCCATTTCAAGAATAGGAAAAATCTGACTTTATTTTTGTAAAAAATCATATAAATATTTGCTTCCGCGCCCGAATTTTATGATTTTTCATCATATTTTAGCTAAAAGAAAACATTGCAACAAGTAAATTGCTATTTCAAGTGTGTTAGGTATTCTAGAATCCTGCCCATGCAGCTTACAATCTACAACGTATTCATCAAAAATAGGTAAAATCTGACTTTTGTTTTGTAAAAAATCATATAAATATTTGCTTCCGCGCCCGAATTTTATAATTTTTCATCATATTTTATCCACAGTATAGGTCCAAAAGCATGTTTATGAATGTATTAACGAAAATATCCATTTCAAGAATATGAAAAATCTGACTTTATTTTTGTAAAAAATCATATAAATATTTGCTTTCGCGCCCGAATTTTATGATATTTTATCATATTTTAGCTAAAAGAAAACATTGCAACAAGAAAATTGCTATTTCAAGTGTGTTAGGTATTCTAGAATCCAGCCCATGTAGCTTACAATATACAACGTATTCGTCAAAAATAGGTAAAATCTGCCTTTTTTGTAAAAATTCATATAAATATTTGTTTGCGCGCCCGAATTTTATAATTTTTCATCATGTTTTATCCGCAGTATAGGTCCAAAAGCATGTTTATGAATGTTTTAACAAAAATATCCATTTCAAGAATAGGAAAAATCTGACTTTATTTTTGTAAAAAATCATATAAATATTTGCTTCCGCACCCGAATTTTATGATTTTTCATCATATTTTAGCTAAAAGAAAACATTGCAACAAGAAAATTGCTATTTCTAGTGTGTTAGGTATTCTAGAATCCAGCCCATGTAGCTTACAATATACAACGTATTCATTAAAAATAGGTAAAATCTGACTTTTTTTTTGTAAAAAATCATATAAATATTTGCTTCCGCGCCCGAATTTTATAATTTTTCATCATATTTTATCCGCAGTATAGGTCCAAAAACATGTTTATGAATGTTTTAACAAAAATATCCATTTCAAAAATATGTTAAATCTGACTTTATTTTTGTAAATATAATATAAATATTTGCTTCCGCGCCCGAATTTTATGATTTTTCATCATATTTTACCTAAAAGAAAACATTGCAACAAGAAAATTGCTATTTCAAGTGTGTTAGGTATTCTAGAATCCAGCCCATGTAGCTTACAATATACAACGTATTCATCAAAAATAGGTAAAATCTGACTTTATTTTAGTAAAAAATCATATAAATATTTGCTTCCGCGCTCGAATTTTATAATTTTTCATCATATTTTATCCACAGTAAAAGTCCAAAAGCATGTTTATGAATGTATTAACAAAAATATCCATTTCAAGAATATGTAAAATCTGTCATTATTTTTGTAAAAAATCATATAAATATTTGCTTCCGCACCCGAATTTTATGATTTTTCATCATATTTTAGCTAAAAGAAAACATTGCAACAAGTAAATTGCTATTTCAAGTGTGTTAGGTATTCTAGAATACAGCCCATGCAGCTTACAATATACTTCGTATTCATCAAAAATAGATAAAATCTGACTTTTTTTTTGTAAAAAATCATATAAATATTTGCTTCTTTATGAATGTATTAACAAAAATATCCATTTGAAGAATATGTTAAATCTGACTTTATTTTTGTAAATATAATATAAATATTTGCTTCCGCGCCCGAATTTTATGATTTTTCATCATATTTCAGCTAAAAGAAAACATTGCAACAAGAAAATTGCTATTTCAAGTGTGTTAGGTATTCTAGAATCCAGCCCATGTAGCTTACAATATACAACGTATTCATCAAAAATAGGTAAAATCTGACTTTTTTTTGTAAAAAATCATATAAATATTTGCTTCCGCGCCCGAATTTTATAATTTTTCATCATATTTTATCCGCAGTATAGGTCCAAAAACATGTTTATGAATGTTTTAACAAAAATATCCATTTCAAAAATATGTTAAATCTGACTTTATTTTTGTAAATATCATATAAATATTTGCTTCCGCGCCCGAATTTTATGATTTTTCATCATATTTTAGCTAAAAGAAAACATTGCAACAAGAAAATTGCTATTTCAAGTGTGTTAGGTATTCTAGAATCTAGCCCTTGTAGCTTACAATATACAATGTATTCATCAAAAATAGGTAAAATCTGTCTTTTTTTTGTAAAAAATCATAAAAATATTTGTTTGCGCGCGCAAATTTTATAATTTTTCATCATATTTTATCCGCAGTATAGGTCCAAAAGCATGTTTATGAATGTTTTATTAAAAATATCCATTTGAAGAATAGGAAAAATCTGACTTTATTTTTGTAAAAAATCATATAAATATTTGCTTGTGCGCCCGAATTTTATGATATTTCATCATATTTTAGCTAAAAGAAAACATTGCAACAAGAAAATTGCTATTTCATGTGTGTTAGGTATTCTAGAATCCAGCCCATGTAGCTTACAATATACAACGTATTCATCAAAAATAGGTAAAATCTGACTTTTTTTTGTAAAAAATCATATAAATATTTGCTTCTGCGCCTGAATTTTATAATTTTTCATCATATATTATTCACAGTATAGGTCCTAATGCATGTTTATGAATGTTTTAACAAAAATATCCATTTCAAGAATATGTAAAATCTGACTTTATTTTTGTAAAAAATCATATAAATATTTGCTTCCGCGCCCGAATTTTATGATTTTTCATCATATTTTAGCTAAAAGAAAACATTGCAACAAGAAAATTGCTATTTCAAGTGTGTTAGGTATTCTAGAATCCAGCCCATGTAGCTTGCAATATACAACGTATTCATCAAAAATAGGTAAAATCTGACTTTTTTTTGTAAAAAATCATATAAATATTTGCTTCCGCGCCCGAATTTTATAATTTTTCATCATATTTTATCCGCAGTATAGGCCCAAAAACATGTTTATGAATGTTTTAACAAAAATATCCATTTCAAAAATATGTTAAATCTGACTTTATTTTTGTAAATATCATATAAATATTTGCTTCCGCGCCCGAATTTTATGATTTTTCATCATATTTTAGCTAAAAGAAAACATTGCAACAAGAAAATTGCTATTTCAAGTGTGGTAGGTATTCTAGAATCCCGCCAATGAAGCTTACAATATACAACGTATTCATCAAAAATAGGTAAAATCTGACTTTATTTTTGTAAAAAATTATATAAATATTTGCTTCCGCGCTCGAATTTTATAATTTTTCATCATATTTTATCCATAGTATAGGTCCAAAAGCATGTTTATGAACGTTTTAACAAAAATATCCATTTCAAAAATATGTTAAATCTGACATTATTTTTGTAAATATCATATAAATATTTGCTTCCGCGCCCGAATATTATGATTTATTATCATATTTTAGCTAAAAGAAAACATTGCAACAAGAAAATTGCTATTTCAAGTGTGTTAGGTATTCTAGAATCTAGCCCATGTAGCTTACAATATACAATGTATTCATCAAAAATAGGTAAAATCTGTCTTTTTTTTTGTAAAAAATCATAAAAATATTTGTTTGCGCGCCCGAATTTTATAACAGTATAGGTCCAAAAGCATGTTTATTGTAACGGATGTGAGTTCAATTAGCAAAAATTGTTAGCGTAGGTGGTTGATTGAACTCGCTATCCGCTGCAGAGTGCTGGCACGTGGCTGGGTGGCTTCCGCCGTTCGATGACATTCGAATAAGTTGGCAAAAACGGTGGAATACTCCCAAGCGATATGTCAGCAGTTTGATTCGACTTGGTAGAAGACCAAAAATTTGCGAGCATTCTCACATCGGGTGTCGCAAATCACGGTCGTGGTTAGGATAATTAATAGTAATTTAATTTCAGTAGATTTGTTCATTTAGTTTACTTTAAAATTTATTGTTAGTATTTAAGTTATTGCAAATCGGACTTTATAATTTTTAATTTTTAATAAAAATTATTAAACGTCGAAGCTTAAAGAGTAGTGTCTTTTGAAGTGCCCATTTTCACCTTCCACCCGCACCTACCCAGAGTACAGCATCAACGAAGGACAGCAGTGAACAGGTAAGTATAAACTTACATTCTTTGAACCGTCCTGCATAATTCAGTACGTCAACGAGGGCTTGTACTTCACTGCACAACCCCTCTGTTACAACTGGCGCTGCGGACAGGATCTAGTTAAATAGAACTAGATTATTACAGACCGACTGAATTATATTAATTTAACGCTTAATTAACGAAAATGGGCCAGAACGATATTGTACCGGTAACAACCACTATAACCACGACAGTAGCACCCTCGACCGTTTCAGCGAGTACAAGTATAACCACCATCGTTTCACCGATTGAGAATCCGACCGCTCCCCCTCACACGTCCATCGCAATGCCATTTGCCCACCAATTCTATCAGTATCCCCCGCCTAACGTTCAACGATTTTCGGCAGGTCCAAGCTACCAACCGTTCTCTTACCATATGCCAAATTATTTCAATAATGTCAAAGAAATGCCCATTCCATCCGCAGATCACCCTTCACACGCTAGTTCACCACCTGTCACTACAGTATTTAATGATCCTTCTTCAATGTCCGCTCTTAAAACTATTGAAACGTATTCCGGTGGCCCAGAGTTAGAAGCATTCTTAGATAACGTAGCAACAGTTGCAGAGTGTTACCAATGGAACAACAATCAAATTGTAACCGCAATCAAACTGAAACTTAGAGGTGACGCGCAACACTGTTTTTACTCCTTGCCGGGTGACAAGCGTCCGAGTACGATCTCAGAAATGCGCGAATGGTTAATTAGTTTATTTGGGAAAAAGGTAGATCACGCTGTAGCCGAAAGAGAATTTTCAAAATTATACCGCCAAAAAGACGAATCGTTAAGGAAATTCGCATTAAGGTTAGAGATTGCAGCAGCAAAATTGTATCCAAATTCTGGAGGTAATAATATGCTAAGTTTGCGGAACAGAATAAAACGCGAAACTCTAATGATGAGACAATTTCTTGAGGGCCTTGATACACGACTAGCAAATGAAGTATGTCGCATACAGCATTGCGAAACAGTAGAAGAAGCTCTGCCCATTGCTGAGCATTGTGAGGAAGTACTCGCTCGTTTGTTTCGGGAAACGAAAGCAGACGCCCATAAATCGCACATTCGTACGTTGGCTAAAAATTCGGACACTCCTTCTGCGACAAGTAGTCCCAGAAATACCGTAACTGTACGTAATAATAAGAAAAGTTCAAAATCAGGAACTTTACGCACAGACCAGCGTTATTTAGCTATGAAAGGTCGTTGCTTTAACTGCGGCAGTGTAGATCACATTTCAAAGAAATGTCCGAAGCAAAAACAGACATTATGCTATAACTGTGTCGTGGTAGGGCATCGTGCCGATTCTTCAGCGTGTCCTTTAAACTTAAAGGCTGTCTCGACGACGACCCAACGTCAGACAGATTAAGTAGAAAAGTATGCATAGTTCCACGGGTCGCCGATTATGACCGAGATAGAACAAAGTTAGTAATTTTAAAGGTAGCTGATCGAAATTACACATTTTTAGTTGATTCAGGAGCCGCTGTTTCATTACTAAAACGCAAAGTAGTCGCTGAAAATAAATGGTCAATATTACCATCAAAGGATGTTTTAGTAGATGTTTCAGGTAATCAGTTGAGTAGTGACGGAGTCGTCAATGTTGAAATTAATACTGATTCTGAAAAAATAAGGCATCGCTTTGTAGTATGTCCGGACGATCTCTTTTTACCATCAGATGGACTGATCGGAGTAGACTTTTTAATTCAGCGTAACGTAGTTATCGATTTTGGTAAGAACATTTTTAAAATTAATAGTAAAGTTCTATCTATGTCAGAAATCGATAGGAACGATAAAAATGCAGACGATAGCATAATTACAATTTATGCTAATGTAGAAGGCAGCGAGTGTGCCAATAGTAGGGACAACTGTTCGAATCAGTTAGAAAATGTTACAGGCGTAGATATCACGAATTCTAAAATTCAAAGTAGTAGTACGGATTGTGTAACGGAGCACAATCAAATAAACATTTGTAGTGATTTGGTATCGATAGATTCTGTGATCGCCCAGACCGAAAAAGATAACATACCTATTGAACCACATTTGACCGAACCCATTATAATTAATAATAATACGCGCGTTAACATTCAGAAATTTAAATGTAGTAATTTGAAAAGATTTGTCGCACGTTCAAAGTATCATGTAACAATACCAGCGCGGCACACAGCTGTGAGTGAAATAATGCTGAACACGCGAATTCCAGACGCGACGTACGTACTTGAACCCACAGAGGTTGATATACCGGGTGTTTTAGTAGCACGTACTGTCTTTCGTAAAGAACAAAATTCAAATTTATTTGTAAATATTATAAACACAGGTCCGACCGAAGTTAAGTTGTCAGCCCGAATACCATTAGGTATAGCAGTAGTGGCAATAGAAGAAGAAGAGAATGATGTCGAAAATTATCGAAGCGTAAATGTTGTGAGCGGAGGTCAGCCTCATAAGTTTAATTTAGACCATTTACCGATCGGCGAACGAAATAAATTCCAATCCTTTTTAAATGAATATGCTGATATCTTTAAATTAAAAGACACACCATTAAGTAAGACATCTCTGGTGACACACCGTATACTCACGAGCACTGAGATACCGGTCACTAGAGCTCCTTATCGTGTACCGTTCAGTCGTCGCCAAGTCATGAAAGATTTAATTGATGAAATGTTAGAAAATAAAATCATACAACCTTCTATTAGTCCATATTCCGCCCCTGTAGTTTTAGTAGAAAAGAAATCAATTGAGGGTGAAAGTTCATTTAGATTTTGTATTGATTACCGCGAATTAAATAAAATAACTAAACGAGATTATTTCCCTATTCCAAATTTACAAGATACTTTGGATCAATTAGGTAAAGCTGCTCGTTTCACCACCCTCGATTTAACTAAAGGCTATTGGCAAGTAGAAATGGATCCGAGAGATAGAGAAAAAACCGCATTCTCTGTTCCTTGGGGCCATTACGAATGTAACAGAATGCCTTTCGGTTTGATAAATAGCCCGAGTACATGGCAGCGACTGATGTACACAGTGTTATCAGGTTTGACGGTGACCCAATGCTTTGTCTATTTGGATGATATCATTTGCTTTAGCGCAGATAATTTAGATGAACATATCGAGAGATTAAAATTAATTTTTGATCGGCTACGAGAAGCAAATTTAACTTTGAATCCAGCAAAATGCAAATTTATGCTCGATGAAACCAAGTACCTGGGTCACATAGTGAGTAAAGACGGCGTGAAACCTGATACGGAAAAGATAAGAGTAGTGAAGGACTTCCCAGTACCTCGTGACGTCACGGAAGTCAGAGCATTTCTTGGCTTAGTGGGTTTTTACCGTCGATTTATTCCAAATTTCGCGAGAGTAGCCTTTCCAATCACAACTTTGACGAAAAAGAATGCTAGATTTGTATGGTCTGATGAGGCGGAAGGGGCGTTTATCCACCTTAGAAATTTATTAACTCAGTCACCGATATTAAAATATCCTGACTTTAACAAACCTTTTATCTTATGTCCGGATGCATCTGCTTTTGCAATTGGAGTAGTTTTAAGCCAAGAGCATGATGGACATGAAATGCCGGTTGCGTATGCGAGTCGTCAACTTAAGCCCGCCGAGCGAAATTATTGCACAACGGAAAGAGAGTGTTTAGCGTTAGTATGGGGAATAAAACATTTCCGATGTTATTTGTATGGTCAAAAATTCACTGTTTATACCGATCATCAACCTCTGAAATGGTTGATGAAAACATCAGAGCCAACAAATCGTTTAATTAGATGGTCATTATTACTTTCGGAACATGACTTTGAAATTCATTATCGTCCGGGAGATAAACATACTAACGCCGACGCACTTTCACGCATTAAGCCTGTACAAATCTTATTTCGCACTAATTATGAACCCATGATATGGGATAGAGACGCTATCAAAATGGCCCAACGGGAAGATAATCAAATAAAAGGTATCACTGACGAAATAAATTCAGAAGGAAATTGTGAATTTTACTTTGATGATGACGGGTTGATTTATAAAAAATCGTACGATGATCGTTTCGAAGACAAGTTAGTTATTCCTTTAAAGTTTCGAAATAATATTTTGAAAGCGTGTCATGATTCTCCATTATCGGGTCATGGTGGCACAGAGAAAACGTTCGAAAAAGTTAATTCGCGATTTTTCTGGCCTCACTTGCGTCGCGATGTAAAAGAATACGTGCGCAAATGCGTATCATGTTCACAAAGGAAAACGTCACCGCATTTACGACCTGCCCCACTGAAAAAGTTTCAGTCGGTAACACGACCGTTTGAGCGGATAGCAATGGATATTGTTGGTCCTCTTGTAACCACTAGCGCTGGAAATAAATATATTCTAACGGTACAAGATGCAGCTACACGTTATCTAGAAGCATTTCCCCTAAAAGACCAGACCTCTATAACGGTGGCGAAAACGTTTGTCAAGGGTATTATCTTAAGACATGGTACGCCCAGACAATTACTGACCGACTTAGGGACCAATTTCGTCTCAAAACTGATGAAAGAAATTTGTACCGTACTAAAAATCGAACGTTTGCATACTACCGCTTTCCACCCGCAAACAAACGCAAGTCTCGAGAGAAGTCATCGAACGTTAAAAGATATGCTCTCACACTATATCAATGAGCAGCATACGGATTGGGATGAATGGCTACCATTCGTTGTATCAGCTTTTTGTAGTAGTACACATGCAATGCTTGGTGATAGTCCATTTTTCTTAATGTATGGAAGGGATATCGAACTACCTTTCGATGACCTCTTGAGACCTCTTCGCACTAGATACGATACGGACTCTAATTATGCAGCAGAATTCTTACAACGTTTAAAGTTAGCTCACTCTAAAGCGAGAGAACAACTGGACAAGAACATTGACCGTGTCCACCGTAACTTTAATAAGCGAGCGGCTAGTGTCAAGTTTCAAATGGGAGACCGTGTATATCTGTTTACACCAACAGTCAAGGTCGGCACTAGCGCTAAGTTAGCTAAGAAATGGTCAGGTCCGTATCGTATCATTGAAATGCGAGAAGTGAATGCGGTAATTAAAGAAATTTTCGGACGAAAACAAATGACGGTGCATGTGAACCGATTAAAACTTTGTTATTTAACGACCGATGACTTAAAACTTGACGATACGTCAGAGCCAATTGAGTTGACCACTGAAAATGCAGATACGGATGGTATTAACCCTATTATCCCTTGGTCCTCTCAACCGATTATCCCGCAGGATTCCTTAGAATCAACCTGCAGTAGTACTAATGAAAGTTTATTTACAGAGAGTAGAGCCAATACAACTTTACAGTCTTCCAGTGGTAGCCATAATCAATCACAGAACAGAAGTCGTTTGTCGGACACCAGTACCACTAACTCGAGTACTGACACCGTCGTGGAAACAGCGTCCCGGCCCCGATACGCAATTAGAAGCCACGGAGCTGTCGCTGACCATTCGTGGATCCGCAACACACGGATCTAATTACAAAAGGACTATCACATTAGAGTAGTTATTCATCAGAATGCTAAAGTTATATGTAGTTTTTGTTGTAGTTTTAAGATTATTTGTAATAGACTCATGGGCTGAACTGATTGCTTTCGATTGCGCAGACCCAGAAGTGGAAGTATCCAAGATCTCGCTGTTAGATATTAAACCTTGTCGTGACCCGAAGAATAGCTCAGAAGAGATCCCAACGAAAATCCAGTTACTGCAAGAACGACGGTACACAGAAGTGCATGTATATAGCTGCTTAGTGATTGTGCAGCAGTTGATCGAGCATTGCGGCATGCACTCACACACCAGCGCAGTAGCAGGCGGATTAGCCCGATACGTCCATTACATAAAGGCCGACAGCTGTTCCGAAGCACACCTATTTCAACGCTTAGATCTCTCAGGGTTAGGAGCTGGAATTATCTCTAGTTTGACTTTAAACGGAACTACTGAAGTGTCAACGACGCTGGAGGGACGCCTAGAACCCAGCGGGAAATGCTCCGGCGTTCGATACACCCTTAATGGCATTACGTACGAAGACGTGATCGTTAGCGCCGCTATCACCATCAAATTATTCGACTATCTCGCCATTGCCGACGTCGAAGAAAATGCCGTTCGACTGCGTACAGGCACAGTATGTATGTACTCCAAAAATTATTGTTTTGACGATGTAACAGGTGAAGTAACCTGGGAAGCCGACCAGTTGGACCGATGCTCTGAGCGAGGTATGGACGTACTCTACGAAGGTCCAGCCACAATTCTAAAGATCAACAGTACCGGCACTAAGTACATCATGGTAGAGGCCCACGATACGGTTTTCGCCTTGAGGTTATTGTCCGCTGAATTGTTATGCCATCAGCGGGCATGGCGTACAGAGCAGAATAGATTGATAGTTATCTTTGAATCCTCGCTTGGCTTCTATTTTCAGAAATCAAGAAGAGTGACCCACAATACCGACATCATGGCACAGGTTCTCAGTAAGTTGCTGTTCCTAGAGATCGCTTTCAAGCAACAGGCTAGAGAGCTCGTGTACGACGCCATTATGAAGAGATGCCATCTACGTGAAAACATCCTCAAAAACCGTATCATGCTAGCCTTAGAAAAGCCGGATATTGTCAGCGGCCTCGTGAAGGAAGCAGCCGGGCATATGGGTCGAGTGATGGGCGAAGTTTTATACATAATTCGTTGCAGTGCTAAAGTAGTAGACTTCAGAAAAACGGACTTCTGCTATCAAGAGCTGCCAATAGTTTACAAGAATGAGAGCAAGTTCATGGCCCCTCTCACTCGTATAATTCAGGACCATGGTACGCAGGTCGACTGCAGAACTAAATTGCCAGTTATGTTCCACCTGGAAGGCAAATGGTTCGAAATTGACCCCGAACTTAGAAGAACGCAGCCCGATCCTATGGTCCTCGACGCTAACGATCCCAGCGACGTAATGCCAATGACGAAGATAGCCCCGATCAGCGCCAATGGAGTGTACAGTAAGCAGGACATGGAAGAGTTCCAACGCACACTCTTGTTCCCACAGGAACGACGCGCCGTAACTAACGTAATCACGAGAAGGGTCACGGGAGTTCAAGTAGATAGCCAGGATTACCACTTGCCCAATGTATTCAGCCAAAGCGAGTTCGCCAAGATGGCATGGAGTGCTGCAGCGGAAGTGTGGGGTTTCTTATCATATATGGGAAACCTTTTCTCGGTTCTGATGCTTCTGTACACTCTGTACGCGCTGATAAGGTACGTAGCAAACGTAGTGTTAAACCTACTGAGTTTAAGGAAGGCGGTCACTCCCGATCAACCCCCTCGGAGATGGTTCCTGTTCGCCAGTTTGTGGAATGCCTTAACTACGCGATACCTAATTAACTTGGCACGACAACAAACCCCCAACCAGGTCGCGGAGACCGAGCCTCCACCAATCTACCCGGGTCTCCCAATAACAACAGCTCAGCAACCCAGTGGTTCTTCCGCCAACCTCGACATTCTGCGCCAGCCCATAGTCTAGTTTGTTTTTGTATACCACTACCAAGTTGAATGAAATTCAGCTAGACTCGACTTTGAATTCCACTCACAGTCGAGTTTAGAGGGGAAGATAGTGTAACGGATGTGAGTTCAATTAGCAAAAATTGTTAGCGTAGGTGGTTGATTGAACTCGCTATCCGCTGCAGAGTGCTGGCACGTGGCTGGGTGGCTTCCGCCGTTCGATGACATTCGAATAAGTTGGCAAAAACGGTGGAATACTCCCAAGCGATATGTCAGCAGTTTGATTCGACTTGGTAGAAGACCAAAAATTTGCGAGCATTCTCACATCGGGTGTCGCAAATCACGGTCGTGGTTAGGATAATTAATAGTAATTTAATTTCAGTAGATTTGTTCATTTAGTTTACTTTAAAATTTATTGTTAGTATTTAAGTTATTGCAAATCGGACTTTATAATTTTTAATTTTTAATAAAAATTATTAAACGTCGAAGCTTAAAGAGTAGTGTCTTTTGAAGTGCCCATTTCACCTTCCACCCGCACCTACCCAGAGTACAGCATCAACGAAGGACAGCAGTGAACAGGTAAGTATAAACTTACATTCTTTGAACCGTCCTGCATAATTCAGTACGTCAACGAGGGCTTGTACTTCACTGCACAACCCCTCTGTTACATTATGAATGTTTTAACAAAAATATCCATTTCAAGAATAGGTAAAATCTGACTTTATTTTTGTAAAAAATCATATAAATATTTGCTTCCGCGCCTGAATTTAATGATTTTTCATCATATTTTAGCTATAAGAAAACATTGCAATGAGAAAATTGCTATTTCAAGTGTGTTAGGTGTTTTAGAATCCAGCCCATGTAGCTTACAATATACAACGTATTCATCAAAAATAGGTAAAATCTGACTTTTTTTTGTGAAAATTCATATAAATATTTGCTTCCGCGCCCGAATTTTATAATTTTTCATCATATGTTATCCACAGTATAGGTCCAAAAGCATGTTTATGAATGTTTTAACAAAAATATCCATTTCAAGAATAGGTAAAATCTGACTTTATTTTTGTAAAAAATCATATAAATATTTGCTTCCACGCCCGAATTTAATGATTTTTCATCATATTTTAGCTAAAAGAAAACATTGCAACAAGAAACTTGCTATTTCAAGTGTGTTAGGTATTCTAGAATCAAGCCCATGTAGCTTACAATATACAACGTATTCATCAAAAATAGGTAAAATCTGACTTTTTTTTTGTAAAAAATCATATAAATATTAGCTTCCGCGCCCGAATTTTATAATTTTTCATCATATTTTATCCATAGTATAGGTCAAAAAGCATGTTTATGAATGTTTTAACAAAAATATCTATTTCAAGAATAGGTAAAATCTGACATTATTTTTGTAAAAAATCATAAAAATATTTGCTTCCGCGCTCGAATTTTATGATTTTTTATCATATTTTAGCTAAAAGAAAACATTGCAGCAAGAAAATTGATATTTGAAGTATGTTAGGTATTCTAGAATCCATCCCATGTAGCTTACATTATACAACGTATTCATCAAAAATAGGTAAAATCTGACTTTTTTTTTTGTAAAAAATCATATAAATATTTGCTTCCGCGCCTGAATTTTATAATTTTTCATCATATTTTATCGACAGTATAGGTCCAAAAGCATTTTTATGAATGTTTTAACAAAAATATGCATTTCAAGAATAGGTAAAATCTGACTTTATTCTTGTAAAAAATCATATAAATATTTGCTTTCGCGCCCGAATTTTATGATTTTTATCATATTTAGGTAAAAGAAAACTTTGTAACAAGAAAATTGCTATTTCAAGTGTGGTAGGTATTCTAGAATCCAGCCAATGAAGCTTACAATATACAATGTATTCATCAAAAATAGGTAAAATCTGACTTTATTTTTGTAAAAAATTATATAAATATATGCTTCCGCGCCCGAATTTTATAATTTTTCATCATATTTTATCCATAGTATAGGTCCAAAAGCATGTTTATGAATGTTTTAACAAAAATATCGATTTCAAAAATAGGGAAAATCTGACTTTATTTTTGTAAAAAATCATATAAATATTTGCTTCCGCGCCCGAATTTTATGATTTTTCATCATTATTTAGGTCAAAGAAAACATTGCAACAAGAAAGTTGCTATTTCAAGTGTGGTAGGTATTCTAGAATCCAGCCAATAAAGTTTACAATATACAACGTATTCATCAAAAATAGGTAAAATCTGACTTTATTTTTGTAATAAATTATATAAATATTTGCTTCCGCGCCCGAATTTTATAATTTTTCATCATATTTTATCCATAGAATAGGTCCAAAAGATGTTTATGAATGTTTTAACAAAAATATCCATTTCAAGAATAGGTAAAATTTGACTTTATTTTTGTAAAAAATCATATAAATATTTGCTTCCGCGCCCGAATTTTATAATTTTTCATCTTAATTTAGGTAAAAGAAAACATTGCAACAAGAAAATTGCTATTTCAAGTGTGGTAGGTATTCTAGTATCCACCCAATGAAGCTATACTATATACTATATACAACGTATTCATCAAAAATAGGTAAAATCTGACTTTATTTTTGTAAAAAATTATATAAATATTAGCTTCCGCGCCCGAATTTTATAATTTTTCATCATATTTTATCCATAGTATAGGTCCAAAAGCATGTTTATGAATGTTTTAACAAAAATATCCATTTCAAGGATAGGTAAAATCTGACTTTATTTTTTTAAAAAATCATATAAATATTTGCTTTCGCGCCTGAATTTTATGATTTTTCATCATATTTTAGCTAAAAGAAAACATTGCAACAAGAAAATTGCTATTTCAAGTGTGTTAGGTATTCAGGTATTCTAGAATCCAGCCCATGTAGCTTACAATATTCAACGTATTCATCAAAAATAGGTAAAATCTGACTTTTTTTTTGTAAAAAATCATATAAATATTAGCTTCCGCGCCCGAATTTTATAATTTTTCATCATATTTTATCGATAGTATAGGTCCAAAAGCATGTTTATGAATGTTTTAACAAAAATATCTATTTCAAGAATAGGTAAAATCTGACATTATTTTTGTAAAAAATCATAAAAATATTTGCTTCCGTGGTCGAATTTTATGATTTTTTATCATATTTTAGCTAAAAGAAAACATTGCAGCAAGAAAATTGCTATTTGAAGTGTGTTAGGTATTCAAGAATCCATCCCATGTAGCTTACATTATACAACGTATTCATCAAAAATAGGTAAAATCTGACTTTTTTTTTTGTAAAAAATCATATAAATATTTGCTTCCGCGCCTGAATTTTATAATTTTTCATCATATTTTATCCACAGTATAGGTCCAAAAGCATTTTTATGAATGTTTTAACAAAAATATCCATTTCAAGAATAGGTAAAATCTGACTTTATTTTTGTAAAAAATCATATAAATATTTGCTTCCGCGCCCGCATTTTATGATTTTTATCATAATTTGGGTAAAAGAAAACTTTGCAACAAGAAAATTGCTATTTCAAGTGTGGTAGGTATTCTAGAATCCAGCCAATGAAGCTTACAATATAGAACGTATTCATCAAAAATAGGTAAAATCTGACTTTATTTTTGTAAAAAATTATATAAATATTTGCTTCCGCGCCCGAATTTTATAATTTTTCATTATATTTTATCCATAGTATAGGTCCAAAAGCATGTTTTTAAATTTTTTAACAAAAATATCCATTTTAAAAATAGGTAAAATCTGACTTTTATTTGTAAAAAATCATATAAACAGTTGCTTCCGCGCCCGAATTTTATGATTTTTCATCATATTTTAGCTAAAAGAAAACATTGCGACAAGAAAATTGCTATTTTAAGTGTGATAGGTATTGTAGAATCCAGCCCATGTAGCCTACAATATACAACGTATTCATCAAAAATAGGTAAAATCTGACTTTTTTTTTGTAAAAAATCATAAATATTTGCTTCCGCGCCCGAATTTTATAATTTTTCATCATATTTTATCCACAGTATAGGTCCAAAAGCATGTTTATGAATGTTTTAACAAAGATATCCATTTCAAGAATAGGTAAAATGTGACTTTATTTTTGAAAAAATCATATAAATATTTGCTTCCGCGCCCGAATTTTATGATTTTTCATCATAATTTAGGTAAAAGAAAACATTACAACAAGAAAATTCCTATTTCAAGTGTGGTAGGTATTCTAGAATCCAGCCAATTGAAGCTTACAATATACAACGTATTCATCAAAAATAGGTAAAATCTGAGTTTATTTTTGTAAAAAATTATATAAATATTTGCTTCCGCGCCCGAATTTTATAATTTTTCATCATATTTTATCCATAGTATAGGTCCAAAAGCATGTTTTTAAATGTTTTAACAAAAATATTCATTTTAAAAATAGGTAAAATCTGACTTTTATTTGTAAAAAATCATATAAACAGTTGCTTCCGCGCCCGAATTTTATGATTTTTCATCATATTTTAGCTAAAAGAAAACATTGCGACAAGAAAATTGCTATTTCAAGTGTGATAGGTATTGTAGAATCCAGCCCATGTAGCCTACAATATACAACGTATTCATCAAAAATAGGTAAAATCTGACTTTTTTTTTAAAAAAATCATATAAATATTTTCTATCGCGCCTGAATTTTATAATTTATCATCATATTTTATCCACAGTATAGGTCCAAAAGCATTTTTATGAATGTTTTAACAAAAATATCCATTTCAAGAATAGGTAAAATCTGACTTTTTTTTTTGTAAAAAATCATATAAATATATGCTTTCGCGCCCGAATTTTATGATTTTTCACCATAATTTAGGTAAAAGAAAACATTGCAACAAGAAAATTGCTATTTCAAGTGTGATAGGTATTCTAGAATCCAGCCAATGAAGCTTACAATATACAACGTATTCATCAGAAATAGGTAAAATCTGACTTTATTTTTGTAAAAAATCATATAAATATTTGCTTCCGCGCCCGAATTTTATGATTTTTCATCATATTTTAGCTAAAAGGAAACATTGCAACAAAAAAATTGCTATTTCAAGTATTTTAGGTATTGTAGAATCCAGTACATGTAGCTTACAATATACAACGTATTCATCAAAAATAGGTAAAATCTGACTTTTTTTTGTAAAAAATCGTAAATATTTGCTTCCGCGCCCGAATTTTATAATTTTTCATCATATTTTATCCACAGTATAGGTCCAAAAGCATGTTTATGAATGTTTTAACAAAGATATCCATTTCAAGAATAGGTAAAATGTGACTTTATTTTTTTAAAAAATCATATAAATATTTGCTTCCGCGCCCGAATTTTATGTTTTTTTGTCAGATTTTAGCTAAAAGAAAACATTGCAACAAGAAACTTGCTATTTCAAGTGTGTTAGGTATTCTTGACTCCAGCGCATGTAGTTTACAATATACAACGTATTTATCAAAAATAGGTAAAATCTGACTTTTTTTTGTAAAAAATCATATAAATATTTGCCTCCGCGTCCGAATTTTATGATTTTTCATTATATTTTAGCTAAAAGAAAACATTGCAACAAGAAAATTGCTATTTCAAGTGTGGTAGGTATACTAGAATCCAGGTAATGAAGCTATACTATATACTATATACAACGTATTCATCAAAAATAGGTAAAATCTGACTTTATTTTTGTAAAAAATTATATAAATATTTGCTTCCGCGCCCGATTTTTATAATTTTTCATCATATTTTATCCATAGTATAGTTCCAAAAGCATGTTTATGAATGTTTTAACAAAAATATCCATTTCAAAAATAGGTAAAATCTGATTTTATTTTTGTAAAAAATCATATAAATATTTGCTTCCGCGCCCGAATTTTATGATTTTTTATATTATTTTAGCTAAAAGAAAACATTGCAGCAAGAAAATTGCTATTTCAAGTCTGTTAGGTATTCTAAAATCCAGCCCATGTAGCTTACAATATACAACGTATTCATCAAAAATAGGTTAAATCTGAATTTTTTTGTAAAAAATCATATAAATATTTCCATCCGCGCCAGAATTTTATCATTTTTCATCATATTTTATCCATAGTATAGGTCCAAAAGCATGATTATGAATGTTTTAACAAAAATATCCATTTCAAAAATAAGTAAAATCTGACTTTATTTTTGTAAAAAATCATATAAATATTTGCTTCGGCGTCCGAATTTTATGATTTTTCATCATAATTTAGGTAAAAGAAAACATTGCAACAAGAAAATAGCTATTTCAAGTGTGTTGTGTATTCTAGAATCCAGCCCATGTAGCTTACAATATACAACGTATTCATCAATAATAGGTAAAATCTGAATTTTTTTGTAAAAAATTTTATATAATTATTTGCTTCCGCGCCCGAATTTTATAATTTTTCATCATATTTTATCCATAGTATAGGTCCAAAAGCATGATTATGAATGTTTTAACAAAAATATCCATTTCAAAAATAGGTAAAATCTGACTTTATTTTTGTAAAAAATCATATAAATATTTGCTTCCGCGCCCAAATTTTATGATTTTTCATCATATTTTAGCTAAAAGGAAACATTGCAACAAAAAAATTGCTATTTCAAGTGTTTTAGGTATTGTAGAATCCAGGACATGTAGCTTACAATATACAACGTATTCATCAAAAATAGGTAAAATCTGACTTTTTTTTGTAAAAAATCGTAAATATTTGCTTCCGCGCCCGAATTTTATAATTTTTCATCATATTTTATCCACAGTATAGGTCCAAAAGCATGTTTATGAATGTTTTTAACAAAGATATCCATTTCAAGAATAGGTAAAATGTGACTTTATTTTTGTAAAAAATCATATAAATATTTGCTTCCGCGCCCGAATTTATGATTTTTTTGTCAGATTTTAGCTAAAAGAAAACATTGCAACAAGAAACTTGCTATTTCAAGTGTGTTAGGTATTCTTGACTCCAGCGCATGTAGCTTACAATATACAACGTATTTATCAAAAATAGATAAATCTGACTTTTTTTTTGTAAAAAATCATATAAATATTTGCTTCTGCGCCCGAATTTTATAATTTTTCATCATATTTTATCCACAGTATAGGTCCAAAAGCATGTTTATGAATGTTTTAACAAAAATATCCGTTTCAAGAATAGGTAAAATCTGACTTTATTTTTGTAAAAAATCATATAAATATTTGCTTCCGCGTCCGAATTTTATGATTTTTCATTATATTTTAGCTAAAAGAAAACATTGCAACAAGAAAATTGCTATTTCAAGTGTGGTAGGTATTCTAGCATCCAGCCAATGAAGCTATACTATATACTATATACAACGTATTCATCAAAAATAGGTAAAATCTGACTTTATTTTTGTAAAAAATTATATAAATATTTGCTTCCGCGCCCGATTTTTATAATTTTTCATCATATTTTATCCATAGTATAGTTCCAAAAGCATGTTTATGAATGTTTTAACAAAAATATCCATTTCAAAAATAGGTAAAATCTGATTTTATTTTTGTAAAAATCATATAAATATTTGCTTTCGCGCCCGAATTTTATGATTTTTCATCATATTTTAGCTAAAAGAAAACATTGCAACAAGAAAATTGCTATTTCAAGTGTGTTAGGTATTCTAGAATTCAGCCCATGTAGCTTACAATATACAACGTATTCATCAAAAATAGGTAAAATCTGACTTTTTTTTTGTAAAAAATCATATATATATTGCTTTTGCGCCTGAATTTCATAATTTTTCATCATATTTTATCCACAGTATAGGTCCATAAGCATAATTATGAATGTTTTAACAAAAATATCCATTTCAAGAATAGTAAAATCTGCCTTTATTTTTGTAAAAAATCATATAAATATTTGCTTCCGCGCCCGAATTTTATGATTTTTAATCATATTTTAGCTAAAAGAAAACATTGCAACAAGAAAATTGCTTTTTCAAGTGTGTTAGGTATTCTAGAATCCAGCCCATGTAGCTTACAATATACAACGTATTCATCAAAAATAGGTAATATCTGATTTTTTTTTTGTAAAAAATCATAGAAATATTGCTTCCGCGCCCGAATTATATGATTTGTCATCATACTTTAGCTAAAAGAAAACATTGCAACTAGAAATTGCTATTTCATGTGTGTTAGGTATTGTAGAATCCAGCCCATGTAGCTTACAATATACGATGTACTCATCAAAAATAGGTAAAATCTGACTTTTTTTGTAAAAAATCATATAAATATTGCTTCCGCACCCGAATTTTATAATTTTTTATCATATTTCATCCACAGTATAGGTCCAAAAGCATGTTTATGAATGTTTTAACAAAAATATCCATTTCAAGAATAGGTAAAATCTGACTTTATTTTTGTAAAAAATCATATAAATATTTGCTTCCGCGCCCGAATTTTATGATTTATCATCATAATTTAGGTAAAAGAAAACATTGCAACAAGAAAGTTGCTATTTCAAGTGTGGTAGGTATTCTAGAATCCAGCCAATGAAGCTTACAATATACAACGTATTCATTAAAAATAGGTAAAATCTGACTTAATTTTTGTAAAAAATCATATAAATATTTGCTCCCGCGCCCGAATTTTATGATTTTTCATCATAATATAGGTAAAAGAAAACATTGCAACAAGAAAATTGCTATTTCAAGTGTGGTAGGTATTCTAGAATCCAGCCTATGAAGCTTACAATATACAACGTATTTATCAAAAATAGGTAAAATCTGACTTTATTTTTGTAAAAAATTATATAAACATTGCTTCCAGGCCCGAATTTTATGATTTTTCATCGTAATTTAGTTAAAAGAAAACATTGCAACAAGAAAATTGCTATTTCAAGTGTGTTAGGTATTGTAGAATCTAGCCCATGTAGCTTACAATATACAACGTATTCATCAAAAATAGGTAAAATCAGACTTTTTATGTAAAAAATCATATAAATATTTGCTTCCGCGCCCGAATTTTATAATTTTTCATCATATTTTATCTACAGTATAGGTCCAAAACATGTTTATGAAAGTTTTAACAAAAATATCCATTTCAAGAATAGGTAAAATCTGACTTTATTTTTGGAAAAAATTATATAAATATTTGCTTCCGCGCCCGAATTTTATGATTTTTCATCGTAATTTAGGTAAAAGAAAACATTGCAACAAGAAAATTGCTATTTCAAGTGTGGTAGGTATTCTAGAATCCAGCCAATGAAGCTTACAATATACAACGTATTCATCAAAAATAGGTAAAATCTGACTTTATTTTTGGAAAAAAGTATATTAATATTTGCTTCCGCGCCCGAGTTTTATAATTCTTCATCATATTTTATCCATAGTATAGGTCCTAAAGCATGTTTATGAATATTTTAACAAAAATATCCATTTCAAAATAGGTAAAATCTGACTTATTTTTGTAAAAATCATATAAATATTTGCTTCCGCGCCCGAATTTTAAGATTTTTTATCATATTTTAGCTAAAAGAAACATTGCAATAAGAAAATTGCTATTTCAAGTGTGTTAGGTATTCTAGAATCCAGCCCATGTAGCTTACAATATACAACGTATTCATCAAAAATAGGTAATATCTGACTTTTTTTGTAAAAAATCATAGAAATATTTGCTTCCGCGCCCGAATTTTTGATTTTTTATCTACTTTAGCTAAAAGATACATTGCAACAGAAAATAGCTATTGCAAGTGTGTTAGGTATTGTAGAATCCAGCCCATGTAGCTTACAATATACAACGTATTTATCAAAAATAGGTAAAATCTGACTTTTTTTTTGTAAAATATCATAAATGTTTGCTTCCGCGGCCGAATTTTATAATTTTTCAACATATTTTATCCACAGTATAGGTCCAAAAGCATGTTTATGAATGTTTTAACAAAAATATCCATTTCAAGAATAGGTAAAATGTGAATTTATCTTTGTAAAAAATCATATAAATATTTGGTTCCGCGCCCGAATTTTATGATTTTTCATCATAATTTAGGTAAAAGAAAACATTGCAATAAAAAAATTGCTATTTCAAATGTGTTAGGTATTCTAGAATCCAGCCCATGTAGCTTACAATATACAACGTATTCATCAAAAATAGGTAAAATCTGACTTTTTTTTTGTAAAAAATCATATAAATATTTACTTCCGCGCCCGAATTTTATAATTTTTCATTATATTTTATCTATGGTATAGGTCCAAAAGCGTGTTTATGAATGTTTTAACAAAAGTATCCATTTCAAAAATAGGTATGATCTGACTTTATTTTTGTAAAAAATCATATAAATATTTGCTTTCGCGCCCGAATTTTATGATTTATTTATCATATATATATTTGCTTTTGCGCCTGAATTTTATAATGTTTCATCATATTTTATCCACAGTATAGGTCCATAAGTATATTTATGAATGTTTTAACAAAAATATCCATTTCAAGAATAGGTAAAATCTGCCTTTATTTTTGTAAAAAATCATATAAATATTTGCTTCCGCGCCCGAATTTTATGATTTTTAATCATATTTTAGCTAAAAGAAAACATTGCAACAAGAAAATTGCTATTTCAAGTGTGGTAGGTATTCTAGAATCCAGCCCATGTAGCTTACAATATACGACGTACTCATCAAAAATAGGTAAAATCTGACTTTTTTTGTAAAAAATCATATAAATATTTGCTTCCGCGCCCGAATTTTATAATTTTTCATCATATTTTATCCACAGTATAGGTCCAAAAGAATGTTTATGATAGTTTTAACAAAAATATCCATTTCAGGAATAGGTAAAATCTGACTTTATTTTTGGAAAAAATCATATAAATATTTGCTTCCGCGCCCGAATTTTATGATTTTTCATCGTAATTTAGGTGAAAGAAAACATTGCAACAAGAAAATTGCTATTTCAAGTGTGGTAGGTATTCTAGAATCCAGCCAATGAAGCTTACAATATACAACGTATTCATCAAAAATAGGTAAAATCTGACTTTATTTTTGGAAAAAAGTATATTAATATTTGCTTCCGCGCCCGAGTTTTATAATTCTTCATCATATTTTATCCATAGTATAGGTCCGAAAGCATGTTTATGAATGTTTTAACAAAAATATCCATTTCAAAAATAGGTAAAATCTGACTTTATATTTGTAATAAATCATAAAAACATTTGATTCCGCGCCCGAATTTTATGATTTTTCATCATATTTTAGCTAAAAGAAAACATTGCAAAAAGAAAATTGCTATTTCAAGTGTGTTAGGTATTGTAGAATCCAGCCCATTTAGCTTACAATATACAACGTATTCATCAAAAATAGGTAAAATCTGACTTTTTTCTGTAAAAAATCTTATAAATATTTACTTCCGCGCCCGAATTTTTAATTTTTCATCATATTTTATCCAAAGTATAGGTCCAAAAGCATGTTAATGAATGTTTTAACAAAAATATCCATTTCAAGAATAGGTAAAATCTGACTAATTTTTTGTAAAAAATCATATAAATATTTGCTTCCGCACCCGAATTTTATGATATTTCATCATATTTTAGCTAAAGGAAAACATTGCAAAAAGAAAATTGTTATTTCAAGTGTGTTAGGTATTCTAGAATCCAGCCCATGTAACTTAGAATATACAACGTATTCATCAAAAATAGGTAAAATCTGTGACGTCGTTAAGTCGTCAGTCCCTATCGTTCTTGAAAACGTGTGACGGACTACGGCGTTACCTTCGCGTCACACAATATAAAGTACGTCGTCATAGCCTACAAAACAATAACTCGTGCAAAAGCATAATCATTAGTCGACAGGCACGGTATAATAAAATATACAAACGCTGTCGCACTACTTCTTCGCAAATCTCGGGCGCCACTCTACGTAACGGTAGAGATGTCTAACTTGCAGGCTTCCAGTGACGACGGCCACGGATATCTCAATGGAGAAAAATGTCCAAGGTTCGGATTCCAACATTGGTTGTGGTCGCTCGCTTGAACACAACATCACGGAGCGACTTTCCAAAAAAAGACAGTAAAAAGACGTAAATAAAAGCATAAATAAATTTAGAATAAAAATCGGTTATTCTTACAACCTACGTTGCTCGCTCACCCACGTGCACGCGATGCGAGGGCGAGGTAAAAACGAACGCAAAACCAAATTCAGCAGAACTATCCTTGATTAGTCCTGGCGGTGGCCGATGGACAAGCCGAATCCTGTTCCGCGGCTCACGAAGCAAAATGACGGTTTCGAGGATTCTCTCTACGCCGAAATTCATCCAAAATTATCTCGATAGTGGTAGCGCAATCACTAGTTCTTCTCTGCCCTAGTAATTGGAATTCACAAACTATCGCAACTATCGCAACTATCGCACAACTCGTGCAAGGGATGAAAATGAACGATTTTTTTCACACACACGTTTTGCTCACATAAGGGTGTGAAACACGGCAAAACACTACTTCAATTTTCCTATAAATACTTCACTTCCACTTACCTTACGTTCACTAGTGGAAGGATAGGAAAACAACTGAAAATAATTCAAATAAAAAAACTCTGCTTCACAACTTTTATTTTTTTTACGTCTTTATTTGGCCAAAAACTCACTAAAAAAAAGCCATGAGTCGGTCAAAGACCGCGCTTTTATAAAAATGTTCACCCCCTTCCTCTCGTACCCATCATCAGAGGTGAACATAGTCACAAAACAATTACAAATACGATTTATATAAAAATAAATATAAATAAAAAACATTTAAATACAATATAAAAAATAATACACTTACTATTGCCTTAAGTCACTGAACGAGTTAATTTCGCCGCATGAAATTAACTGAACGAGTAACTTGACTACAATCCAAACACATGTTCGATGGTTATGTTTTTCAAAACTCCACTTTCACAAAAACCACTGCGATGTGTTTGGCACTATACTACGTAGAACATTATTTTACATCTCATGGTGTTTGAAACAAGAAAATCGGAGCACTGGTTTGCAGAACACTTCACCAAAACACAATGTAAACAAATAAATCTCCATGCTGTTCGGCCATTACTAGACGTGCGCGCGCTGGCCTTGCGCGGTTGCTTGATTCAAATACAAATTCTAGGCAATAGTGTTTAAAATATTTGGAAGGTAGCGCTGCAGTAAATTTGACTTCAAATTTACGTTCAAAAATACTGTTAAATTAAAACTGCATCGTGACGCTTCGTCACAAATCTGACTTAACCCATTACCGCCCAATGTCCTATTTATAGGACGGCAAGTTTAGGAATTTTTAAAAATTTTACCAATGAAATTATGAAAATTTTTGCAATGTATTATAAAGCTGTAGATCTCCTTGGATGAATATATACCAAATTTATTGTTCCTTTTTTTAACATAACGACCAGAAGGCTTTTTTTCACAGCATGGTATAAGCGTAGTATGCACGTTGCATTTTAATAAATTTTTTAACCCGTTAATGTCTTTTTGATCAATACGAAAAAAATCTGTTTTACTACAAGAAGGGTGTATTATTTATTGCTGGAATTATTTTTTAATAAAACAAATTAGTCAATAAATAACTATTATTTAATTTCTGGTGTCCTATAAATATGACAATGGGCGAACGAGATAACATTATGTCCAGTTGCAAGTTATAACTTGCAATAAGTAATCACTACTATTGTATGTTTTGTATAGTCTATGTTCGTTCGTATTTCGTTGCAGTTAGTACGTATTAAGTGGAAGATAAGGTAAATTAATAAATATCAGTATTTTTTTTGTAACGTAGTACATACAGGGTGGCCCAATGAAAATTATCAGCACAATTTTTGGTCACTTAACATCAATTTTGCAAAAAACGCTCGAACACGTCATTTGTAGTATAAAGGGGGATACCTGAATGGATTAGTACCAATGGCATAACTTCAACCCTAAAATGGGGGTGGACTGCACCTCAAAAATTTTAAATAGAAAAGGGTGTCAAACATGACACAGTTCGAAAGGCCTTTCAATTCTCTTTTCAACAGTTTTTTTTATTTTTCAAATCCGATCATTAGTTCTAGAGATATGTAATAAAAAATTATAATTCATTTATGGGCGGTGTAGACCATCATGACTGGTTAGCAGAGAAATATGCAACTGGCATACGAAGAAAGAAATAGTACTGGTGCCAGAATTTTAGATATATCAGTAGTTAATAGTTGGATATTATATAGACAAATTCACGGTAAAAAGGCACTTACTCTGCTAGAATTTAGAAGAAATTTGGCTGTTTCCTATCTTACAACCGGAAAGGCAAGTAGAATAAGTTTTCCCGTCCCTCCAGTTTTAGATATCCGTTATGATGGCAAAGATCATGTATTAGAGAAAAGAACAAAACAAAGAAGATGCCAAATGAAAAATTGTAAGAGCAAACCTCTCACATTTTGCAAAAAATGTGACGTAACTTTGTGTCTCAAATGTTTCGGTCCTTACCATGGCAAATAAAATTATTTCTGCAGTAATATGTATATATTAATATTATTTTGATATTGTTATATATAAGGTGGCGCAAAAGTAATCACCCTATTGAAACATGCTATAATTTTTGCAAATAGCGGCAAATGTCAAATCTGCTTTGACATTTGTGAAGTGAACAAATGCAAAATACATGTCCATAAAACATGAATCGCTATATTCCTCAAAAACGCGGTTTAATTACTTCGATTTTTTCGCGGAATAATTCGTCGTTGGTGTTGGCGCAGCGCGAATTTACGCGCAGATTTCCCGGTCGCCTGACATTAACTGGGCAAATACTGCGGCGTTCAGCCGCTCGCCTAGAAGAATATGGTACAACACGAGATGCTGCCAGGTCTGGCCGGCCCCGGAGGAGCCGTTCTGCTCAGAATATCGCGGCTGTGGCTGAAGACGACTACTGTGGACGGCGAGCGCTACAGAGCCATGCTCAACGACTTTCTTCTTCCTCAATTGCATGAATTTGAACTGGAGAACACGTGGTTCCAACAGGATGGAGCAACGGCGCAAACTGCACGAGCCACAACGGAAGTTCTGAGGGCTACATTTCCGGGTCGCCTAATCTCTCGTTTTGGTGATTTGCACTGGCCGGCAAGGTCGTCCGATTTAACCGTCCCAAACTTCTTTTTGTGGGGTTTCTTTAAGTCACGAGTCTATGTCAACAAGCCTCAGACTTTTCAAGCCCTCAAAGAGAATATCCGTCAAGAATGCGAGAACCTATCGCCGGAAGTACTGGCAAGAGTAATGGAAAATGCTATAAATCGGGCCCGTATGATCATCTATTCTGGCGGCGGCCAATTGGCCGATATCATTTTCTCGACTTAATAGGAAAAAAATTAAGACATCAACTAAACATAATCAAAAAGCAGAACCAAAGTTTTTCATTCATAAAAAAAATTGCAGCCAAAGAACATCGGGTGACAACTTTTGCGCCACCCAGTATATGTAGAAATTATGTTTTTTTTTCATTCAAATAAAATTACATTAAAATATATAAGAGTACATATGTTATTGGTAGTGCCCAATGTCATATTTATAGGACAGCCCATATAACAAAAATGGGTACGTGTAAAAAATTTTAAAAATTAAAAATAAAATTTTTGATTTTTTTTAAGACGTTTGATAACATTTTTAAACAAATATTTTACAATAAATGTTCTCGGGCGTTAATGGGTTAATTTTTGTAAAAAATTATATAAATATTTGCTTCCGCGCCCGAATTTTATAATTTTTCATCATATTATATACATAGTATAGGTCCAAAAGCATGTTTATGAATGTTTTAACAAAAATATCCACTTCAAGAATAGGTAAAATCTAACTTTATTTTTGTAAAAAATCATATAAATATTTGCTCCCGCGCCCGAATTTTATGATTTTTCATCATAATTTAGGTAAAAGAAAACATTGCAACAAGAAAATTGCTATTTCAAGTGTGGTAGGTATTCTAGAATCCAGCCAATGAAGCTTACAATATACAACGTATTTATCAAAAATAGGTCAAATCTGACTTTATTTTTGGAAAAAAATATATTAATATTTGCTTCCGCGCCCGAGTTTTATAATTCTTTATCATACTTTATCCATAGTATAGGTCCGAAAGCATGTTTATGAATGTTTTAACGAAAATATCCATTTCAAAAATAGGTAAAATCTGACTTTATTTTTGTAAAAAATCATATAAATATTTGCTTCCGCGCCCGAATTTTATGATTTTTCATCATATTTTAGCTAAAAGAAAACATTGCAACAAGAAAATTTCTATTTCAAGTGTGTTAGGTATTGTAGAATCCAGCCCATGTAGCTTACAACATACAACGTATTTATCAAAAATAGGTAAATTCTGACTTTTTTTTTGTAAAAAATCATAAATATTTGCTTCCGTGCCCGAATTTTATAATTTTTCATCATATTTTATCCACAGTATAGGTCCAAAAGCATGTTTATGAATGTTTTAACAAAAATATCCATTTCAAGAATAGGTAAAATGTGACTTTATTTTTGTAAAAATTCATATAAATATTTGCTTCCGTGCACGAATTTTATAATTTTTCATCATATTTTATCCACAGTATAGGTCCAAAAGCATGTTTATGAATGTTTTAACAAAAATATCCATTTCAAGAATAGGTAAAATGTGATTTTATTTTTGTAAAAAATCATATAAATATTTGCTCCCGCGGCCGAATTATATGATTTTTTAACATAAATTAGGTAAGAGAAAACATTGCAACAAGAAAATTGCTATTTCAAGTGTGGTAGGTATTCTAGAATCCAGCCTATGAAGCTTACAATATACAACGTATTCATCAAAAATAGGTAAAATCTGACTTTATTTTTGTAAAAAATTATATACATATTTGCTTCCGCGCCCGAATTTTATGATTTTTCATCGTAATTTAGGTAAAACAAAACATTGCAACAAGAAAATTGCTATTTCAAGTGTGTTAGGTATTGTAGAATCCAGCCCATGTAGCTTACAATATACGACGTATTCATCAAAAATAGGTAAAATAAGACTTTTTTTTGTAAAAAATCATATAAATATTTGCTTCCGCGCCCGAATTTTATAATTTTTCATCATATTTTATAAATAGTATAGGTCCAAAAGCATGTTTATAAAAGTTTTAACAAAAATATCCATTTCAAGAATAGGTAAAATCTGACTTTATTTTTGGAAAAAATCATATAAATATTTGCTTCCGTGCCCGAATCATATAAATATATACGACGTGTTAGGTATTTTAGAATCCAGCCCATGTAGCTTACAATATACAACGTATTCATCAAAAATAGGTAATATCGGACTTTTTTTTGTAAAAAATCATAGAAATATTTGCTTCCGCGCCCGAATTTTATGATTTTTCATCATACTTTAGCTAAAAGAAAACATTGCAACAAGATAATTGCTATTTCAAGTGTGTTAGGTATTATAGAATCCAGCCCATGTAGCTTACAATATACGACGTATTCATTAAAAATAGATAAAAAATGACTTTTTTTTGTAAAAAATCATATAAATATTTGCTTCCGCGCCCGAATTTTATAATTTTTCATCATATTTCATCTACAGTATAGGTCCAAAAGCATGTTTATAAATGTTTTAACAAAAAAATCCGTTTCAAGATTAGGTAAAATCTGACTTTATTTTTGTAAAAAATCATATAAATATTTGCTTCCGCGCCCGAATTTTATGATTTTTCATCATAATTTAGGTAAAAGAAAACATTGCAACAAGAAAATTGCTATTTCAAGTGTGTTAGGTATTTTAGAATCCAGCCCATGTAGCTTACAATATACAACGTATTCATCAAAAATAGGTAATATCGGACTTTTTTTTGTAAAAAATCATAGAAATATTTGCTTCCGCGCCCGAATTTTATAATATTTCATCATATTTCATCCACAGTATAGGTCCAAAAGCATGTTTATAAATGTTTTAACAAAAAAATCCATTTCAAGAATAGGTAAAATCTGATTTTTTTTGTAAAAAATCATATAAATATTTGTTCTGCGCCTGAATTTTATAATTTTTCATCATATTTTATCCACAGTATAGGTCCAAAAGCATGTTTATGAATGTTTTAACAAAAATATCCATTTCAAGAATAAGTAAAATCTGCCTTTATTTTTGTAAAAAATCATATAAATTTTTGCTTCCGCGCCCGAATTTTATGATTTTTAATCATATTTTAGCAAAAAGAAAACATTTCAACAAGAAAATTGCTATTTCATGTGTGTTAGGTATTTTAGAATCCAGCCCATGTAGCTTACAATATACAACGTATTCATCAAAAATAGGTAATATCGGACTTTTTTTTGTAAAAAACCATAGAAATATTTGCTTCAGCGCCCGAATTTTATAATTTTTCATCATACTCTAGCTAAAAGAAAACATTGCAACAAGAAAATTGCTATTTCAAGTGTGTTAGGTATTATAAAATCCAGCCCATGTAGCTTACAATATACGACGTAATCATTAAAAATAGATAAAATCTGACTTTTTTTTGTAAAAAATCATATAATTATTTGCTTCCGCGCCCGAATTTTATAATTTTTCATCATATTTCATCCACAGTATAGGTCCAAAAGCATGTTTATAAATGTTTTAACAAAAAAATCCATTTCAAGAATAGGTAAAATCTGACTTTATTTTTGTAAAAAATCATATAAATATTTGCTTCCGCGCCCGAATTTTATGATTTTTCATCATAATTTAGGTAAAAGAAAACATTGCAACAAGAAAGTTGCTATTTCAAGTGTGGTAGGTGTTCTAGAATCCAGCCAATGAAGCTTATAATATACAACGTATTCATCAAAAATAGGTAAAATCTGACTTAATTTTTGTAAAAAATTATATAAATATTTGCTTCCGCGCCCGAATTTTATAATTTTTCATCTTATTATATCCATAGTATAGGTCCAAAAGCATGTTTATGAATGTTTTAACAAAAATATCCACTTCAAGAATAGGTAAAATCTGACTTTATTTTTGTAAAAAATCATATAAATATTTGCTCCCGCGCCCGAATTTTATGAGTTTTCATCATAATTTAGGTAAAAGAAAACATTGCAACAAGAAAATTGCTATTTGAAGTGTGGTAGGTATTCTAGAATCCAGCTTATGAAGCTTACAATATACAACGTATTCATCAAAAATAGGTAAAATGTGACTTTATTTTTGTAAAAAATTATATAAATATTTGCTTCCAGGCCCGAATTTTATGATTTTTCGTCGTAATTTAGGTAAAAGAAAACATTGCAACAAGAAAATTGCTATTTCAAGTGTGTTAGGTATTGTAGAATCCAGCCCATGTAGCTTACAATATACAACGTAATCATCAAAAATAGGTAAAATCTGACTTTTTTTTTGTAAAAAATCATAAATATTTGCTTCCGCGCCCGAATTTTATAATTTTCATCATATTTTATCCACAGTATAGGTCCAAAAGCACGTTTATGAATGTTTTAACAAAAATTTCCATTTCAAGAATAGGTAAAATGTGACTTTATTTTTGTAAAAAATCATATAAATATTTGCTTCCGCGCCCGAATTTTATGATTTTTCATCAAAATTTAGGTAAAAGGAAACATTGCAACAAGAAAATTGCTATTTCAAGTGTGGTAGGTATTCAAGAATCCAGCCAATGAAGCTTACAATATACAACGTATTCATCAAAAATAGGTAAAATCTGACTTTATTTTTGTAAAAAATTATATAAATATTTGCTTCCGCGCCCGAATTTTATAATTTTTCATCATATTTTTTCCATAGTATAGGTCCAAAAGCATGTTTATGAATGTTTTAACAAAAATATCCATTTCAAAAATAGGTAAAATCTACCTTTATTTTTGTAAAAAATCATATAAATATTTGCTTCCGCGCCCGAATTTTATGATATATCATCATATTTTAGCTAAAAGAAAACATTGCAACAAGAAAATTGCTATTTCAAGTGTGTTAGGTATTCTAGAATCCAGCTCATGTAGCTTACAATATACAACGTATTCATCAAAAATAGGTAAAATCTGACTTTTTTTTTGTAAAAAATCATATAAATATTTGCTTCTGCGCCCGAATTTTATAATTTTTTATCATATTTTATCCACAGTATAGGTCCAAAAGCATGTTTTTGAATGTTTTAACAAAAATATCCATTTCAAGGATAGGTAAAATCTACCTTTATTTTTGTAAAAAATCATATAAATATTTGCTTCCGCGCCCGAATTTTATAATTTTTATCATAATTTAGGTAAAAGAAAACATTGCAACAAGAAAATTGCTATTTCAAGTGTGGTAGGTATTCTAGAATCCAGCCTATGAAGCTTACAATATACAAAGTATTCATCAAAAACAGGTAAAATCTGACTTAATTTTTGTAAAAAATTATATAAATATTTGCTTCCGCGCCCGAAATTTATAATTTTTCATCATATTTTATCCATAGTATAGATCCAAAAGCATGTTTATGAATGTATTAACAAAAATATCCATTTCAAAAATAGGTAAAATCTGACTTTTTTTGTAAAAAATCATATAAATATTTGCTTCCGCGCCCGAATTTTATAATTTTTCATCATATTTTATCTACAGTATAGGTCCAAAAGCATGTTTATGAATGTTTTAACAAAAATATACATTTCAAAAATAGGTAAAATCTGACTTTTTTTGTAAAAGATTAAATAAATATTTGCTTCCGCGTCCGAATTTTATGATTTTTCATCATACTTTAGCTAAAAGAAAACATTGCAACAAGAAAATTGCTATTTCAAGTGTGTTAGGTATTGTAGAATCCAGCCCATGTAGCTTACAATATACGATGTATTCATAAAAAATAAGTAAAATCTGACTTTTTTTTGTAAAAAATCATATAAATATTTGCTTCCGCGCCCGAATTTTATAATTTTTTATCATATTTTATCTACAGTATAGGTCCAAAAGCATGTTTATGAATGTTTTAACAAAAATATCTATTTCAAGAATAGGTAAAATCTGACATAATTTTTGTAAAAAATCATATAAATATTTGCTTCCGCGCCCAAATTTTATGATTTTTCATCATAATTTTGGTAAAAGAAAACATTGCAACAAGAAAATTGCTATTTCAAGTGTGGTAGGTATTCTAGAATCCAGCCAATGAAGCTTACAATATACAACGTATTCATCAAACATAGGTAAAATCTGACTTAATTTTTGTAAAAAATTATATAAATATTTGCTTCCGCGCCCGAATTTTATAATTTTTCACCATATTTTATCCATAGTGTAGATCCAAAAGCATGTTTATGAATGTATTAACAAAAATATCCATTTCAAAAATAGTTAAAATCTGATTTTTTTTTTTGCTAAAAAATCATATAAATATTTGCTTCTGCGCCCGAATTTTATAATTTTTCATCATATTTTAGCCACAGTATAGGTCCAAAAGCATGTTTATGAATGTTTTAACAAAAATATCCATTTCAAGAATAGGTAAACTCTGCTTTTATTTTTGTAAAAAATCATATAAATATTTGCTTCCGCGCCCGAATTTTATGATTTTTCATCATATTTTAGCTAAAAGAAAACATTGCAACAAGAAAATTGCTATTTCAAGTGTGTTAGGTATTCCAGAATCCAGCCCATGTAGCTTACAATATACAACGTATTCATCAAAAATAGGTAAAATCTGACTTTTTTTTTTGTAAAAAATCATATAAATATTTGCTTCTGCGCCCTAATTTTATTATTTTTCATCATTTTTTATCCACAGTATAGGTCCAAAAGCATGTTTATAAATGTTTTAACAAACATATCCGTTTCAAGAATAGGTAAAATCTGACATTATTTTTGTAAAAAATCATATAAATATTTGCTTCCGCGCTCGAATTTTTAATTTTTCATCATATTTTATCTATAGTTAAGGTCTAAAAGCATGTTTATGAATGTTTTAACAAAAATATCCATTTCAAGAATAAGTAAAATCTGACTTTATTTTTGTAAAAAATCACATAAATATTTGCTTCCGCGCCCGAATTTTATAATTTTTCATCATATTTTATCAAAAGTATAGGTCCAAAAGCATGTTTATGAATGTTTTAACAAAAATATCCATTTCAAAAATAGGTAAAATCTGACTTAAATTTTGTAAAAAATCATATAAATATTTGCTTCCGCGCCCGAATTTTATGATTTTTCATCATATTTTAGCTAAAAGAAAACATTGCAACAAGAAAGTTGCTATTTCAAGTGTGGTAGGTATTATAGAATCCAGCCAATGAAGCTTACAATATACAACGTATTCATCAAAAATAGGTAAAATCTGACTTTATTTTTGTAAAAAATTATATAAATATTTACTTCCGCGCCCGAATTTTATAATTTTTCATCATATTTTATTTATAGTATAGGTCCAAAAGCATGTTTATGAATGTTTTAACAAAAATATCAATTTCAAAAATAGTTAAAATCTGATTTTTTTTTTGTAAAAAATCATATAAATATTTGATTCTGCGCCCGAATTTTATAATTTTTCATCATATTTTATCCACAGTATAGGTCCAAAAGCATGTTTATGAATGTTTTAACAAAAATATCCACTTCAAGAATAGGTAAAATCTGCCTTTATTTTTGTAAAAAATCATATAAATATTTGCTTCCGCGCCCGAATTTTATGATCTTTCATCATATTTTAGCTAAAAGAAAACATTGCAACAAGAAAATTGCTATTTTAAGTGTGTTAGGTATTCCAGAATCCAGCCCATGTAGCTTACAATATACAAAGTATTCATCAAAAATAGGTAAAATCTGACTTTTTTTTTGTAAATAGTCATATAAATATTTGCTTCCGCGCCCGAATTTTATAATTTTTCATCATATTTCATCCACAGTGTAGGTCCAAAAGCATGTTTATGAATGTTTTAACAAAAATTACCATTTCAAGAATAGGTAAAATCTGACTTTATTTTTGTAAAAAATCATATAAATATTTGCTTCCGCGCCCGAATTTTATGATTTTTCATTATAATTTAGGTAAAAGAAAACATTGCAACAAGAAAGTTGCTATTTCAAGTGTGGTAGGTATTCTAGAATCCAGCCAATGAAGTTGACCATATACAACGTATTCATCAAAAATATGTAAAATCTGACTTTATATTTGTAAAAAATTATATAAATATTTACTTCCGCGCCCGAATTTTATAATTTTTCATCATATTTTATCCATAGTATAGATCCAAAAGCATGTTTATGAATGTATTAACAAAAATATCCATTTCAAAAATAGGTAAAATCTTATTTTTTTTTGTAAAAAATCATATAAATATTTGCTTCCGCGCCCTAATTTTATTATTTTTTATCATATTTTATCCACAGTATAGGTCCAAAAGCTTGTTTATGAATGTATTAACAAAAAAATCCATTTCAAGAATATGTAAAATCTGACTTTATTTTTGTAAAAAATCATATAAATATTTGCTTCCGCGCCCAAATTTTATGATTTTTTATCATATTTTAGCTAAAAGAAAACATAGCAACAAGAAAATTGTTATTTCAAGTGTATTAGGTATTCTAGAATCCAGCCCATGTAGCTTACAATATAAAACGTATTCATCAAAAATAGGTAAAATCTGACTTTTTTTTTGTAAAAAATCATATAAATATTTCCTTCCGCGCCCTAATTTTATTATTTTTCATCATATTTTATCCACAGTATAGGTCCAAAAGCATATTTATGAATGTTTTAACAAACATATCCGTTTCTAGAATAGGTAAAATCTGACTTTATTTTTGTAAAAAATATAAATATTTGCTTCCGCGCCCGAATTTTATAATTTTTTATCATATTTTATCCATAGTATAGGTCCAAAAGCATGTTTATGAATGTTTTAACAAAAATATCCATTTCAAGAATAAGTAAAATCTGACTTTATTTTTGTAAAAAATTATATAAATATTTGCTTCCGCGCCCGAATTTTATAATTTTTCATCATATTTTATCCATAGTATAGTTCCAATTTATGAATGTTTTAACAAAAATATCCATTTCAAAAATAGGTAAAGTCTGACTTAATTTTTGTAAAAAATCATATAAATATTTGCTTCCGCGCCCGAATTTTAAGATTTTTCATTTTGTTTTAGCTAAAAGAAAACATTCCAACAAGAAAATTGCTATTTCAATTGTGTTAGGTATTCTAGAATCCAGCCCATGTAACTTACAATATACAACGTATTCATCAAAAATAGGTAAAATCTGACTTTATTTTTGTAAAAAATTATATAAATATTTGCTTCCACGCCCGAATTTTATAATTTTTCATCATATTTTCTCCATAGTATAGGTCCAAAAGCATGTATATGAATGTTTTAACAAAAATATCCATTTCAAGAATAGGTAAAATCTAACTTTATTTTTGTAAAAAATCACATAAATATTTGCTTCCGCGCCCGAATTTTATAATTTTTCATCATATTTAATCCATAGTATATGTCCAAAAGCATGTTTATGAATGTTTTAACAAAAATAGCCATTTCAAAAATAGGTAAAATCTGACTTTATTTTTGTAAAAAATCATATAAATATTTGCTTCCGCGTTCGAATATTATAATTTTTCATCATAATTTAGGTAAAAGAAAACATTGCAGCAAGAAAATTGCTGTTTCAAGTGTGGTAGGTATTCTAGAATCCAGCCAATAAAGCTTACAATATACAACGCATTCATCAAAAATAGGTAAAATCTGCCTTTATTTTTGTAAAAAATCATATAAATATTTGCTTCCGCGCCCGTATTTTATGATTTTTTATCATATTTTAGCTAAAATAAAACATTGCCACAAGAAAATTGCTATTTCAAGTGTGTTAGGTATTCTAGAATCCAGCCCATGTAGCTTACAATATACAACGTATTCATCAAAAATAGGTAAAATCTGACTTTTTTTTTGTAAAAAATCATATAAATATTAGCTTCTGCGCCTGAATTTTATAATTTTTCATCATATTTTATCCATAGTATAGGTCCAAAAGCATGTTTATGAATGTTTTAACAAAAATATCCATTTCAAAAATAGGTAAAATCCGACTTTATTTTTGTAAAAAATCATATAAAAACTTGCTTCCGCGCCCGAATTTTATAATTTTTCATCATAATTTAGGTAAAAGAAAACATTGCAACAAGAAAATTGCTGTTTCAAGTGTGGTAGGTATTCTAGAATCCAGCCAATAAAGCTTACAATATACAAGGCATTCATCAAAAATAGGTAAAATCTGACTTTATTTTTGTAAAAAATTATATAAATATTTGCTTCCGCGCCCGAATTTTATAATTTTTTATCATATTTTAACCATAATATAGGTCCAAAAGCATGTTTATAAATGTTTTAACAAAAATATTCAATCCAAAAAAAAAAAAAAAATCTGACTTTATTTTTGTAAAAAATCATATAAATATTTGCTTCCGCGCCCAAATTTAATAATTTTTCATCATATTTTATTCATAGTATAGGTCCAAAAGCATGTTTATGAAAGTTTTAACAAAAATATGCATTTAAAAAATAGGTAAACTCTGACTTTATTTTTGTAAAAAATCATATAAATATTTGCTTCCGCGCCCGAATTTTATGATTTTTCATCATATTTTAGCTAAGAGAAAACATTGCAACAAGAAAATTGCTATTTCAAGTGTGTTAGGTATTCTAGAATCCACCGCATGTAGCTTACAATATACAACGTATTCATCAAAAATAGGTAAAATCTGAATTTTTTTTTGTAAAAAATCATATAAATATTTGCTTCCGCGCCCGAATTTTATAATTTTTTATCATATTTTATCCACAGTATAGGTCCAAAAGCATGTTTATGAATGTTTTAACAAAAATATCCATTTCAAAAATAGGTAAAATCTGACTTTTTTTTGTAAAAGATCATATAAATATTTGCTTCCGCGCCCGAATTTTATGATTTTTCATCATACTTTAGCTAAAAGAAAACATTGCAACAAGAAAATTGCTATTTCAAGTGTGATAGGTATTGTAGAATCCAGCCCATGTAGCTTACAATATACGACGTATTCATAAAAAATAGGTAAAATCTGACTTTTTTTTGTAAAAAATTATATAAATATTTGCTTCCGCGCCCGAATTTTAGAATTTTTTATCATATTTTATCTACAGTATAGGTCCAAAAGCATGTTTATGAATGTTTAACAAAAATATCCATTTCAGGAATAGGTAAAATCTGACTTTATTTTTGTAAAAAATCATATAAATATTTGCTTCCGCGCCCGAATTTTATGATTTGTCATCATAATTTAGGTAAAAGAAAACATTGCAACAAGAAAATTGCTATTTCAAGTGTGTTAGGTATTCTAGAATCCACCGCATGTAGCTTACAATATACAACGTATTCATCAAAAATAGGTAAAATCTGAATTTTTTTTTGTAAAAAATCATATAAATATTTGCTTCCGCGCCCGAATTTTATAATTTTTTATCATATTTTATCCACAGTATAGGTCCAAAAGCATGTTTATGAATGTTTTAACAAAAATATCCATTTCAAAAATAGGTAAAATCTGACTTTTTTTTGTAAAAGATCATATAAATATTTGCTTCCGCGCCCGAATTTTATGAATTTTCATCATACTTTAGCTAAAAGAAAACATTGCAACAAGAAAATTGCTATTTCAAGTGTGATAGGTATTGTAGAATCCAGCCCATGTAGCTTACAATATACGACGTATTCATAAAAAATAGGTAAAATCTGACTTTTTTTTGTAAAAAATTATATAAATATTTGCTTCCGCGCCCGAATTTTAGAATTTTTTATCATATTTTATCTACAGTATAGGTCCAAAAGCATGTTTATGAATGTTTAACAAAAATATCCATTTCAGGAATAGGTAAAATCTGACTTTATTTTTGTAAAAAATCATATAAATATTTGCTTCCGCGCCCGAATTTTATGATTTGTCATCATAATTTGGGTGAAAGAAAACATTGCAACAAGAAAATTGCTATTTCAAGTGTGGTAGGTATTCTAGAATCCAGCCAATGAAGCTTACAATATACAACGTATTCATCAAAAATAGGTAAAATCTGACTTTATTTTTGTAAAAAATCATATAAATATTTGCTTCCGCGCCCAAATTTTATAATTTTTCATCATATTTTATTCATAGTATAGGTCCAAAAGTATGTTTATGAATGTTTTAACAAAAATATCCATTTCAAAAATAGGTAAAATCTGACTTTATTTTTGTAAAAAATCATATAAATATTTGCTTCCGCGCCCGAATTTTATGATTTTTCATCATATTTTAGCTAAAAGAAAACATTGCAACAAGAAAATCGCTATTTCATGTGTGTTAGGTATTCTAGAATCCAGCCCATGTAGCTTACAATATACAACGTATTCATCAAAAATAGGTAAAATCTGAATTTTTTTTTGTAAAAAATCCTATAAATATTTGCTTCCGCGCCCGAATTTTATAATTTTTTATCATATTTTAACTATAATATTAATTTAAATTAATATTAATATTAATTTAAAGTTAGTTAAAGTAAATATGTGTGTGCCATGTTGTCGTTATCCTGGTTCAACCGTCATCATGTCCCCCATCGAAAGTAAAATGACAACACACATCGCCTTCATCGTCGTCAACCCCCACTGTTACAACGTTGTATATTGTAAGCTACATGGGCTGGATTATAGAATACCTACCACACTTGAAATAGCAATTTGCTTGTTGCAATGTTTTCTTTTACCTAAATTATGATGAAAAATCATAAAATTCGGGCGCGGAAGCAAATGTTTATATGATTTTTTTATAAAAATAAAGTCACATTTTACCTATTCTTGAAATGGATATTTTTGTTAAAACATTCATAAACATGCTTTTGGACCTATACTGTGGATAAAATATGATGAAAAATTATAAAATTTGGGCGCGGAAGCAAATATTTATATGATTTTTTACAAAAAAAAATTTAGATTTTACCTATTTTTGAGGAATACGTTGTATATTGTAAGCTACATGGCCTGAATTCTAGAATACCTGACACACTTGAAATAGCAATTTTCTTGTTGCAATGTGTTCTTTTAGTTAAAATATGATGAAAAATCATAGAATTGGGGCGCGGAAGCAAATATTTATATGATTTTTTACAAAAATAATGTCAGATTTTACCTATTTTTGAAATGGATATTTTTGTTAAAACATTCATAAACAAGCTTTTGGACTTATACTAAGGATAAAATATGATGAAAAATTAATAAAATTCGGGCGCGGAGGCAAATATTTAGATAATATTTTACAAAAATAAAGTCAGATTTTACCTATATTTTATGAATACGTGTATATTGTAAGATTCATTGGCTAGATGCTAGAATACCTAACACACTTGAAATAGCAATTTTCTTGTTGCAATGTTTACTTTTAGCTAAAATATGATAAAAAATCATAAAATTCGGGCGCGGAAGCAAATATTTATATGAGTTTTTACAAAAATAAAGTCAGATTTTACCTATTTTTGAAATGTATATTTTTGTTAAAACATTCATAAACATGCTTTTAGACCCATACTATGGATAAGATATGATGAAAAATTATAAAATTCGGGCGCGGAAGCAAATATTTATATAATTTTTTACAAAAATAAAGTCAAATTTTACCTATTTTTGATTAATACGTTTTATATTATAAGCTTCATTGACTGGATTCTAGAATACCTACCACACTTGAAATAGCAATTTTCTTATTGCAATGTTTTCTTTTACCTAAATTATGATGAAAAATCATAAAATTCGGGTGTGGAAGCAAATATTTATATGTTTTTTTACAAAAATAAAGTCAGATTTTACCTATTATTGATGAATAAGTTGTATATTGTAAGATAAATGGGCTGGATTATAGAATAAGTACCACACTTGAAATAGCAATTTTCTTGTTGCAATGTTTTCTTTTACCTAAATTATGATGAAAAAATATAAAAAACGGGCGCGGAAGCAAATATTTATCTGATTTTTTACAAAAATAAAGTCAGATTTTACCTATTCTTGAAATGGATATTTTTGTTAAAACATTCATAAACATGCTTTTGGACCTATACTGTGGATAAAATATGATAAAAACTTATAAAATTCGGGCGCGGAAGCAAATATTTATGATGTTTTACAAAAAAAAGTCAGATTTTACCTATTTTTGATGAATACGTTGTATATTTTAAGCTTCATTGGCTGGATTCTAGAATACCTACCACACTTTAAATAGCAATTTTCTTGTTGCAATGTTTTCTTTTACCTAAATTATGTTGAAAATCAGAAAATTCGGGCGCGAAAGAAAATATTTATATGATTTTTTACAAAAATAAAGTCAGATTCTACCTGTTCTTGAAGAAAATATTTATATGATTTTTTACAAAAATAAAGTCAGATTTTACCTGTTCTTGAAATGGATATGTTTGTTAAAACATTTATAAACATGCAGTTGGACCTATACTGTGGATAAAATATGATGAAAAATTATAAAATTCGGGCGAGGAAGCTAATATTTATATGATTTTTTACAAAAATAAAGTCAGATTTTACCTATTCTTAAAATGGATATTTTTGTTAAAACATTAATAAACATGCTTTTGGACCTATACTGCGTATAAAATATAATAAAAAATTATAAAATTTGGGCGCGGAAGCAAATATTCATATGATTTCTTACAAAAAAAAAGTCAGATTTTACCTATTTTTCATGAATACTTTGTATATTGTAAGCTTCATTGGCTGGATTCTAGAATACCTACCACATTTGAAATAGCAATTTTCTTGTTGAAATGTTTTCTTTTACCTAAATTATGATGAAAAACCATAAAATTCGAGCGCGGAAGCAAATATTTATCTGATTTTTTACAAAAATAAAGTCAGATTTTATCTATCCTTGAAATGGATATTTTTGTTAAAATATTCATAAACATGCTTTTGGACCTATACTGTGGATAAAATATGATAAAAAATCCTAAAATTCGGGCGCGGAAGCAAATATTTATATGATTTTTTACAAAAATAAAGTCAGATTTTACTTATTTTTGATGAATACGTTGTATGTTGTAAGCTTCATTGGCTAGATTCTAGAATACCTACCACACTTGAAATAGCAATTTTCTTGTTGCAATGTTTTCTTCTAGCTAAAATATGATGAAAAATCATAAAATTCGGGCGCGGAAGCAAATATTTATATGATTTTTTACAAAAATAAAGTCAGATTTTACCTATTCTTGAAATGGATATTATGTTAAAACATTCATAAACATGCTTTTGTACCTATAGTATGGATAAAATATTAGAAAAATTATAAAATTCGGGCGCGGAAGCAAATATATATATAATTTTTTACAAAAATGAAGTCAGATTTTACCTATTTTTGATGAATACGTTATATATTGTAAGCTTAACTGGCTGGATTCTAGAATATCTACCACACTTGAAATAGCAATTTTCTTGTTGCAATGTTTTCTTTTACCTAAATTATGATAAAAAATCATAAAATTCGGGCGCGGAAACAAATATTTATATAATTTTTACAAAAATAATGTCAGATTTTACCTATTCTTGAAATGGATATTTTTGTTAAAATATTCATAAACATGCTTTTGGACCTATACTGTTATGGATAAAATATGATGAAAAATTATAAAATTCGGGCGCGGATGCAAATATTTATATGATTTTTTACAAAAAAAAAGATTTTACCTATTTTTGATGAATACGTTGTATATTGTAAGCTACATGGGCTGGATTCTAGAATACCTGACACACTTGAAATAGCAATTATCTTGTTGCAATGTTTACTTTTAGCTAAAATATGATGAAAAATCATAAAATTCGGGCGCGGAAGCAAGTATTTCTATGATTTTTTACAAAAATAATGTCAGATTTTACCTATTTTTGAAATGGATATTTTTGTTAAAACATTCATAAACATGCTTTTGGACCAATACTGTGGATAAAATATGATGAAAAATTAATAAAATTCGGGCGCGGAAGCAAATATTTAGATAATTTTTTACAAAAATAAAGTCAGATTTTACCTATATTTGATGAATACGTGTATATTGTAATCTTCATTGGCTGGATGCTAGAATACCTAACACACTTGAAATAGCAATTTTCTTGTTGCAATGTTTTCTTTTAGCCAAAATATGATGAAAAATCATAATAAAACTCGGGCGCGGAAGCAAATAATTATATGAATTTTTACAAATTAAAGTCAGATTTTACCTATTTTTGAAATGGATATTTTTGTTAAAACATTCATAAACATTCTTTTAGACCTATACTATGGATAAGATATGATGAAAAATTATAAAATTCGGGCGCGTAAGCAAATATTTATATAATTTTTTACAAAAATAAAGTCAAATTTTACCTATTTTTGATGAATACGTTGTATATTGTAAGCTTCATGGGCTGGATTATAGAATACTTACCACACTTGAAATAGCAATTTTCTTGTTGCAATGTTTTCTTTTACCTAAATTATGATGAAAAATCATAAAATTCGGGTGCGGAAACAAATATTTATATGATTTTTTACAAAAATTAAGTCAGATTTTACCTATTTTTGATGAATACGTTGTATATTGTAAGCTACATGGGCTGGATTATAGAATACCTACCACACTTGAAATAGCAATTTTCTTGTTGCAATGTTTTTTTTTTACCTAAATTATGATGAAAAATCATAAAATTCGGGCGCGGAAGCAAATATTTGTATGATTTTTTACAAAAATTAAGTCAGATTTTACCTATTTTTGAAATGGATATTTTTGTTAAAACATTCATAAATATGCTTTTGGACCTATACTATGGATAAAATATGATAAAAAATTATAAAATCCGGGCGCGGAAGCAAATATTTATATAATTTTTTACAAAAATAAAGTCAGATTTTACCTATATTTTATGAATACGTGTATATTGTTAGATTCATTGGCTGGATGCTAGAATACCTACCACACTTGAAATAGCAATTTTCTTGTTGCAATGTTTTTTTTTTACCTAAATTATGATGAATAATCATAAAATTCGGGCGCGGAAGCAAATATTTATATGATTTTTTACAAAAATAAAGTCAGATTTTACCTATTATTGAAATGTATATTTTTGTTAAAACATTCATAAACATGCTTTTAGATCTATACTATGGATAAGATATGATGAAAAATTATAAAATTCGGGCGCGGAAGCAAATATTTATATAATTTTTTACAAAAATAAAGTCAAATTTTACCTATTTTTGAAGAATACGTTTTATATTATAAGCTTCATTGACTAGATTCTAGAATACCTACCACACTTGAAATAGCAATTTTCTTATTGCAATGTTTTCTTTTACCTAAATTATGATGAAAAATCATAAAATTCGGGTGCGGAAGCAAATATTTATATGATTTTTTACAAAAATAAAGTCAGATTTTACCTATTATTGATGAATACTTTGTATATTGTAAGATACATGGGCTGGATTATAGAATAACTACCACACTTGAAATAGCAATTTTCTTGTTGCAATTTTTCTTTTACCTAAATTATGATGAAAAAATATAAAAAACGGGCGCGGAAGCAAATATTTATCTGATTTTTTTCAAAAATAAAGTCAGATTTTACCTATTCTTGAAATGGATATTTTTGTTAAAACATTCGTAAACATGCTTTTGGACCTATACTGTGGATAAAATATGATGAAAAATTATAAAATTCGGGCGCGGAAGCAAATATTTATATAATTTTTTACAAAAATAAAGTCAGCTTTTACCTATTTTTTATGAATACGTTGTATATTGTAAGCTTCATTGGCTGGATTCTAGAATACCTAACACACTTGAAATAGCAATTTTCTTGTTGTAATGTTTTGTTTTACCTAAATTATGATGAAAAATCATAAAATACGGGAGCGGAAGCAAATATTTATATGTTTTTTTACAAAAATAATGTCAGATTTTACCTATTTTTAAATGGATATTTTTGTTAAAACATTCTTAAACATGCTTTTGGACCTATACTATGGATATAATATGATTAAAAATTATAAAATTCGGGCGCGGAAGCAAATATTTATATGATTTTTTACAAAAAAAAAAGATTTTACCTATTTTTGATGAATACGTTGTATATTGAAAGCTACATGGGCTGGATTCTAGAATACCTGACACACTTGAAATAGCAATTATCTTGTTGCAATGTTTTCTTGTAGTCAAAATATAATGAAAAATCATAAAATTCGGGCGCGCAAGCAAATATTTATATGATTTTAACAAAAATAAAGTCAGATTTTACCTATTTTTGAAATGGATATTTTTGTTAAAACATTCATAAACAAGCTTTTGGACCTATACTATGGATAAAATATGATGAAAAATTAATAATATTCGGGCGCGGAAGCAAATATTTAGATAATATTTTACAAAAATAAAGTCAGATTTTACCTATATTTGATGAATACCTGTATATTGTAAGATTCATTGGCTGAATGCTAGAATACCTAACACACTTGAAATAGCAATTTTCTTGTTACAATGTTTTCTTTTAGCTAAAATATGATGAAAAATCATAAAATTAGGGCGCGGAAGCAAATATATATATGATTTTTTACAAAAATAAAGTCAGATTTTACCTATTTTTGAAATGGATATTTTTGTTAAAACATTCATAAACATGCTTTTAGACCTATACTGTGGATAAAATATGATGAAAAATTATAAAATTCGGGCGCGGAAGCAAATATTTATGATGTTTTACAAAAAAAAGTCAGATTTTACCTATTTTTGAAGAATACGTTGTATATTGTAAGCTACATGGGCTGGATTCTAGAATACCTAACACACTTGAAATAGCAATTTTCTTGTTTTAATGTTTTCTTTTACCTAAATTATGATGAAAAATCATAAAATACGGGCGAGGAAGCAAATATTTATCTGATTTTTTACAAAAATAAAGTCAGATTTTACCTAATCTTGAAATGGATATTTCTGTTAAAACATTCATAAACAGGTTTTTGGACCTATACTGTGGATAAAATATGATGAAAAATTATAAAATTCGGGCGCGGAAGCAAATATTTATGATGTTTTACAAAAAAAAATCAGATTTTACCTATTTTTGATGAATACATTGTATATTGTAAGCTACATGGGCTGGATTCTAGAATACCTAACACACTTGAAATAGCAATTTTCTTGTTGCAATGTTTCCTTTTAGCTAAAATATGATGAAAAATCATAAAATTCGGGCGCGGAAGCAAATATTTATATGATTTTTTACAAAAATAAAGTCTGATTTTACCTATTTTTGAAATGGATATTTTTGTTAAAACAATCTTAAACATGCTTTTGGACCTATACTATGGATAAAATATGATGAAAAATTATAAAATTCGGGCGCGGGAGCAAATGTTTATATAATTTTTTACAAAAATAAAGTCAGATTTTACCTATTTTTGAAATGGATACTTTTGTTAAAACATTCATAAACAAGATTTTGGACCTATACTATGGATAAAATATGACAAAAAATTAATAAAATTCGGGCGCGGAAGCAAATATTTAGATAATATTTTACAAAAATAAAGTCAGATTTTACCTATATTTGATGAATACGTGCATATTGTAAGCTTCATTGGCTGGATGCTAGAATACCTAACACACTTGAAATAGCAATTTTCTTGTTGCAATGTTTTCTTTTAGCTAAAATATGATGGAAAATCATAAAATTCGGGCGCGGAAGCAAATATTTATATGATTTTTTACAAAAATAAAGTCAGATTTTACCTATTTTTGAAATGGATATTTTTGTTAAAACATTCATAAACATGCTTTTAGACCTATACTATTGATAAGATACTATGGATAAAATATGATGAAAAATTATAAAATTCGGGCGCGGGAGCAAATATTTATATAATTTTTTACTAAAATAAGGTCAGATTTTACCTATTTTTCATGAATACGTTGTATATTGTAAGCTTTATTGGCTGGATTCTAGAATACCTACCACACTTGAAATAGCAATTTTCTTCTTGCAATGTTTTCTTTTACCTAAAATATAATGAAAAATCATAATATTCGGGCGCAGAAGCAAATATTTATATGATTTTTTACAAAAATTATGTCAGATTTTACCTGTTCTTGAAATGGATATTTTTGTTAAAACATTCATAAACATGCTCCTTGACCTATACTGTAGATAAAATATGATGAAAAATTATAAAATTCGGGCGCGGAAGCAAATATTTATATGATTTTTTACAAAAAAAAAGTTAGATTTTACCTATTTTTGATGAATACGTTGTATATTGTAAGCTACATATGCTGGATTCTAGAATACCTAACACACATGAAATAGCAATTTTCTTGTTGCAATGTTTTCTTATAGCTAAAATATGATGAAATATCATAAAATTCGGGCGTGGAAGTAAATATTTATATTATTTTTTACAAAAATTAAGTCTGATTTTACCTGTTCTTGAAATGGATATTTTTGTTAAAACATTCATAAACATGCTTTTAGCCTATACTGTGAATAAAATATGATGACAAATTATAAAATTCGGGCGCGAAAGCAAATATTAATATGATTTTTTACAAAAAAAAGTCAGATATTACCTATTTTTGATGAATACGTTGTATATTGTAAGCTACATGGGCTGGAATCTAGAATACCTAACACACTTGAAATAGCAATTTTCTTGATGCAATGTTTTCTTTTAGCTAAAATATGATGAAAAATCATAAAATTCGGCCGCGGAAGCAAATATTTATATGATTTTTTTACAAAAATATAGTCAGATTTTACCTATTTTTGAAATGGATATTTTTGTTAAAACATTCATAAACGTGCTTTTGGACCTATACCATGGATAAAATATGATGAAAAATTATAAAATTCGGGCGCGGAAGCAAATATTTATATAATTTTTTACAAAAATAAAGTCAGATTTTACCAATTTTTGATGAATACGTTGTATATTATAAGCTACTTGGGCTGGATTCTAGAATACCAAACACACTTGAAATAACAATTTTCTTGTTGCAATGTTTTCTTTTAGCTAAAATATGATGAAAAATCATAAAATTCGGCCGCGGAAGCAAATATTTATATGATTTTTTTACAAAAATATAGTCAGATTTTACCTATTTTTGAAATGGATATTTTTGTTAAAACATTCATAAACGTGCTTTTGGACCTATACCATGGATAAAATATGATGAAAAATTATAAAATTCGGGCGCGGAAGCAAATATTTATATAATTTTTTACAAAAATAAAGTCAGATTTTACCAATTTTTGATGAATACGTTGTATATTATAAGCTACTTGGGCTGGATTCTAGAATACCAAACACACTTGAAATAGCAATTTTCTTGTTGCAATGTTTTCTTTTAGCTAAAATATGATGAAAAATCATAAAATTCGGGCGCGCAAGCAAATGTTTATATGATTTTTTACAAAAATAATAACAGATTTTACATGTTTTTGAATTGGATATTTTTGTTAAAACATTCATAAACATGCTTTTGGACCTATACCATGGATAAAATATGATGAAAAATCATAAAATTCGGGCGCGGAAGCAAATATTTATATGATTTTTTACAAAAATGAAGTCAGATTTTACCTATTCTTGAAATGGATATGTTTGTTAAAACATTCATAAACATGCTTTTGGACCTATACTGTGGATAAAATATGATGAAAAATTATAAAATTCGGGCGCGGAAGCAAATATTTATATGATTTTTTACATAAATAAAGTCAGATTTTACCTATTCTTGAAATGGATATTTTTGTTAAAATATTTATAAACATGCTTTTGGACCTATACTGTGGATAAAATATGATAAAAAATTAATAAATTCGGTCGCGAAAGCAAGTATTTATATAATTTTTTACAAAAATAAAGTCAGATTTTACCTATTTTTGATGAATACGTTGTATATTGTAAGCTTCATTGGCTGGATTCTAGAATACTTACCACATTTGAATTAGCAATTTTCTTGTTGCAATGTTTTTGTTACCTAATTTATGATAAAAAATCATAAATCTCGGGCGCGGAAGCAAATATTTATATAATTTTTTACAAAAATAAAGTCAGATTTTACATATTCTTGAAATGGATATTTTTGTTAATACATTCATAAACATGCTTTTGGACCTATACTGTGGATAAAATATGATGAAAAATTATAAAATTCGGGCGCGGAAGCAAATATTTATATGATTTTTTACAAAAAAAATTCAGATTTTACCTATATTTGATGATCACGTTGTATATTGTAAGCTACGTGGGCTGGATTCTAGAATACCTAACACACTTGAAATAGCAATTTTCTTGTTGCAATGTTTTCTTTTAGCTAAAATATGATGAAAAATCATAAAATTCGGGCGCGGAAGCAAATATTTTTATGATTTTTTAAAAAAATAAAGTCAGTTTTTACCTATTTTTGAAATGGATATTTTTGTTAAAACATTCATAAACATGCTTAAAGACCTATACTATGGATAAAATATAATGGTAAAAATTATAAAATTCGGGCGCGGAAGCAAATATTTATATAATTTTTTACAAAAATAAAGTCAGATTTTACCTATTTTTGATGAATACGTTGTATATTGTAAGCTTCATTGGCTGGATTCTAGAATACCTACCACACTTGAATTAGCAATTTTCTTGTTGCAATGTTTTCCTTTACCTAATTTATGATAAAAAATCATAAAATTCGTGCGCGTAAGCAAATATTTATATAATTTTTTACAAAAATAAAGTCAGATTTTACATATTCTTGAAATGGATATTTTTGTTAATACATTCATAAACATGCTTTTGGACCTATACTGTGAATAAAATATGATGAAAAATTATAAAATTCGGGCGCGGAAGCAAATATTTATATGATTTTTTACAAAAAAAAATCAGATTTTACCTATTTTTGATGATCACGTTGTATATTGTAAGCTACATGGGCTGGATTCTAGAATACCTAACACACTTGAAATAGCAATTTTCTTGTTGCAATGTTTTCTTTTAGCTAAAATATGATGAAAAATCATAAAAATCGGGCGCGGAAGCAAATATTTATGATTTGTTTACAAAAATAATGTCAGATTTTACATATTTTTGAAATGGATATTTTTGTTAAAACATTCATAAACATGCTTTTGGACCTATACTATGGATAAAATATGATGAAAAATCATAAAATTCGGACGCGGAAGCAAATATTTATATGATTTTTTACAAAATTGAAGTCAGATTTTACCTATTCTTGAAATGGATATGTTTGTTAAAACATTCATAAACATGCTTTTGGACCTATACTGTGGATAAAATATGATGAAAAATTATAAAATTCGGGCGCTGAAGCAAATATTTATATGATTTTTTAAAAAAATAAAGTCAGATTTTACCTATTCTTGAAATGGATATTTTTGTTGAAACATTTATAAACATGCTTTTGGACCTATACTGTGGATAAAATATGATAAAAAATTAATAAATTCGGTCGCGAAAGCAAGTATTTATATAATTTTTTACAAAAATAAAGTCAGATTTTACCTATTTTTGATGAATACGTTGTATATTGTAAGCTTCATTGGCTGGATTCTAGAATACCTACCACATTTGAATTAGCAATTTTCTTGTTGCATTGTTTATTTTTACCTAATTTATGATAAAAAATCATAAAATTCGGGCGCGGAAGCAAATGTTTATATAATTTTTTACAAAAATAAAATCAGATTTTACATATTCTTGAAATGGATATTTTTGTTTATACATTCATAAACATGCTTTTGGACCTATACTGTGGATAAAATATGATGAAAAATTATAAAATTCGGGCGCGGAAGCAAATATTTATATGATTTTTTACAAAAAAAATTCAGATTTTACCTATATTTGATGATCACGTTGTATATTGTAAGCTACGTGGGCTGGATTCTAGAATACCTAACACACTTGAAATAGCAATTTTCTTGTTGCAATGTTTTCTTTTAGCTAAAATATGATGAAAAATCATAAAATTCGGGAGCGGAAGCAAATATTTTTATGATTTTTTAAAAAAATAAAGTCAGATTTTACCTATTTTTGAAATGGATATTTTTGTTAAAACATTCATAAACATGCTTTTGGACCTATACCATGGATAAAATATGATGGTAAAAATTATAAAATTCGGGCGCGGAAGCAAATATTTATATAATTTTTTACAAAAATAAAGTCAGATTTTACCTATTTTTGATGAATACGTTGTATATTATAAACTGTATTTTTGCTGGATTCTAGAATACCTACCACACTTGAATTAGCAATTTTCTTGTTGCAATGTTTTCTTTTACCTAATTTATGATAAAAAATCATAAAATTCGGGCGCGGAAGCAAATATTTATATAATTTTTTACAAAAATAAAGTCAGATTTTACATATTCTTGAAATGGATATTTTTGTTAATACATTCATAAACATGCTTTTGGACCTATACTGTGAATAAAATATGATGAAAAATTATAAAATTCGGGCGCGGAAGCAAATATTTATATGATTTTTTACAAAAAAAAATCACATTTTACCTATTTTTGATGATCACGTTGTATATTGTAAGCTACATGGGCTGGATTCTAGAATACCTAACACACTTGAAATAGCAATTTTCTTGTTGCAATGTTTTCTTTTAGCTAAAATATGATGAAAAATCATAAAAATCGGGCGCGGAAGCAAATATTTATGATTTTTTTACAAAAATAATGTCAGATTTTACATATTTTTGAAATGGATATTTTTGTTAAAACATTTATAAACATGCTTTTGGACCTATACTGTGGATAAAATATGATAAAAAATTATAAAATTCGGGCTCGGAAGCAAATATATTTTTTTACAAAAATAAAGTCAGATTTTACCTATTTTTGATGAATACGTTTTATATTGTAAGCTTCATTGGCTGGATTCTAGAATACCTACCACATTTGTCATAGCTATTTTCTTGTTGCAATGTTTTCTTTTACCTAAATTATGATAAAAAATCATAAAATTCGGGCGCGGAAGCAAATATTTATATGATTTTTTTACAAAAATAAAGTCAGATTTTACCTATTCTTGAAATGGATATTTTTGTTAAAACATTCGTAAACATGCTTTTAGACCTATACTGTGGATAAAATATGATGAAAATTTATGAAATTCGGGCGCGGAAGCAAATATTTATATAATTTTTTACAAAAAAAAGTCAGATTTTACCTATTTTTGACGAATACGTTGTATATTGTAAGCTACATGGGCTGGATTCTAGAATACCTAACACACTTGAAATAGCAATTTTCTTATTGCAATGTTTTCTTTTAGCTAAAATATGATGAAAAATCATAAAATTCGGGAGCGGAAGCAAATATTTTTATGATTTTTTAAAAAAATAAAGTCAGATTTTACCTATTTTTGAAATGGATATTTTTGTTAAAACATTCATAAACATGCTTTTGGACCTATACTATGGATAAAATATGATGGTAAAAATTATAAAATTCGGGCGCGGAAGCAAATATTTATATAATTTTTTACAAAAATAAAGTCAGATTTTACCTATTTTTGATGAATAAGTTGTATATTATAAGCTGTATTTTTGCTGGATTCTAGAATACCTACCACACTTGAATTAGCAATTTTCTTGTTGCAATGTTTTCTTTTACCTAATTTATGATAAAAAATCATAAAATTCGGGCGCGGAAGCAAATATCTTATATAATTTTTTTACAAAAATAAAGTCAGATTTTACATATTCTTGAAATGGATATTTTTGTTAATACATTCATAAACATGCTTTTGGACCTATACTGTGGATAAAATATGATGAAAAATTATAAAATTCGGGCGCGGAAGCAAATATTTATATGATTTTTTACAAAAAAAAAATCACATTTTACCTATTTTTGATGATCACGTTGTATATTGTAAGCTACATGGGCTGGATTCTAGAATACCTAACACACTTGAAATAGCAATTTTCTTGTTGCAATGTTTTCTTTTAGCTAAAATATGATGAAAAATCATAAAAATCGGGCGCGGAAGCAAATATTTATGATTTTTTTACAAAAATAATGTCAGATTTTTACATATTTTTGAAATGGATATTTTTGTTAAAACATTTATAAACATGCTTTTGGACCTATACTATGGATAAAATATGATAAAAAAAATATAAAATTCGGGCTCGGAAGCAAATATATTTTTTTACAAAAATAAAGTCAGATTTTACCTATTTTTGATGAATAAGTTTTATATTGTAAGCTTCATTGGCTGGATTCTAGAATACCTACCACATTTGTCATAGCTATTTTTCTTGTTGCACATGTTTTCTTTAACCTAAATTATGATAAAAAATCATAAAATTCGGGCGCGGAAGCAAATATTTATATGATTTTTTTACAAAAATAAAGTCAGATTTTACCTATTCTTGAAATGGATATTTTTGTTGAAACATTCGTAAACATGCTATTAGACCTATACTGTGGATAAAATATGATGAAAATTTATAAAATTCGGGCGCGGAAGCAAATATTTATATAATTTTTTTACAAAAAAAAAGGTCAGATTTTACCTATTTTTGATGAATACGTTGTATATTGTAAGCTACATGGGCTAGATTCTAGAATACCTAACACCACTTGAAATAGCAAATTTTCTTATTGCAATGTTTTCTTTTAGCTAAAATTGATGAAAAATCATAAAATTCGGGCGCGGTAGCTAATATTTTTATAATTTTTTACAAAAAAGAAAGTCAGATTTTACCTATTTTTGATTAATACGTTGTATATTGTAAGCTACATGGGCTGGATTCTAGAATACCTAACACACTTGAAATAGCAATTTTCTTATTGCAATGTTTTCTTTTAGCTAAAATATGATGAAAAATACCATAAAATTCGGGCGTGGAAGCAAATATTTATATGATTTTTTACAAAATAAAAATCAGATTTTTACCTATTTTTGAATTGTATATTTTTGTTAAAACATTTATAAACATGCTTTTGGACCCTATACAATGGATAAAATATAATAAAAAATTATAAAATTCGGGCGCGGAAGCAAATATTTATATAATTTTTACAAAAATAAAGTCAGATTTTACCTACTTTTAATGAATACGTTGTATATTGTAAGCTTCATTGGTTGGATTTTAGAATACCTACCACACTTGAAATAGCAATTTTCTTGTTGCAAATGTTTTCTTTTACCTAAATTATGATGAAAAATCATAAAATTCGGGAGCGGAAGCAAATATTTATATGATTTTTTACAAAAATAAAGTCAGATTTTACCTATTCTTGAAATGGATATTTTTGTTAAAATATTCATAAACATGCTTTTGGACCTATACTGTGGATAAAATATGATGAAAAATTATAAAATTCGGGCGCGGAAGCAAATATTTGTATGATTTTTTACAAAAAAAAAAGTCAGTTTTTTACCTATTTTTGATGAATACTTTATATATTGTAAGCTACATGGGCTGGATTCTAGAATACCTAACACACTTGAAATAGCAATTTTCTTCATGCAATGTTTATATTTAGCTAAAATATGATGAAAAAATCATATAATTCGAGCGCGGAAGCAAATATTTATTTGATTTTTTGCAAAAATAAAGTCAGATTTTACTTATTTTTGAAAGGGATATTTTTGTTAAAACATTCATAAACATGCTTTTGGAACTATACTATGGATAAAATATGATGAAAAATTATAAAATTTGGGCGCGAAAGCAAATATTTATAGGTATTCTAGAATCCAGCCCCATGTAGCTTACAATATACAACGTATTCATCAAAAAAAGGTAAAATCTGACTTTATTTTTGTAAAAATTCATATAAATATTTGCTTCCGCGCCCGAATTTTATAATTTTTCATCATATTTTATCCACTGTGTAGTTCCAAAAGCATGTTTATGAATGTTTTAACAAAAATATCCATTTTCAAGAATAGGTAAAATCTGACTTTATTTTTGTAAAAAAATCATACAAATATTTGCTTCCCGCGGACGAATTTTATAATTTTTTATCATATTTTATCCACAGTATAGGTCCAAAAGCATGTTTATGAATGTTTTAACAAAAATATCCATTTCAAGAATAGGTAAAATCTGACTTTATTTTTATAAAAATTCATATAAATATTTGCTTCCGCGCCCGAATTTTATAATTTTTTATCATATTTTATCCACTGTGTAGGTCCAAAAGCATGTTTATGAATGTTTTAACAAAAATATCCATTTCAAGAATAGGTAAAATCTGACTTTATTTTTGTAAAAATTCATATAAATATTTGCTTCCGCGCCCGAATTTTATAATTTTTCAGCATATTTTATCCACTGTGTAGGTCCAAAAGCATGTTTATGAATGTTTTAACAAAAATATCCATTTCAAGAATAGGTAAAATCTGACTTTATTTTTTGTAAAAAATCATATAAATATTTGCTTCCGCGCCCGAATTTTATGATTTTTCATCATATTTTAGCTAAAAGAAAACATTGCAACAAGAAAATTGCTATTTCAAGTGTGTTAGGTATTCTAGAATCCAGCCCATGTAGCTTACAATATACAAAGTATTCATCAAAAATAAGTAAAATCTAACTTTCTTTTTGTAAAAAATCATATAAATATTTGCTTCCGCGCGAGAATTTTATAATTTTTCATCATATGTTATCCACAGTATAGGTCCAAAAGCATGTTTATGAATGTTTTAACAAAATATCCATTTCAAAAATAGGTATAAATCTGACTTTATTTTTGTAAAAAATCATATAAATATTTGCTTCCGCGCCTGAATTTAATGATTTTTCATCATATTTTAGCTAGAAGAAAACATTGCAATGAGAAAATTGCTATTTCAAGTGTGTTAGGTGTTTTAGAATCCAGCCCATATAGCTTACAATATACAACGTATTCATCAAAAATAGGAAAAATCTGATTTTTTTTTGTAAAAATTGATATAAATATTTGCTTCCGCGCCCGAATTTTATAATTTTTCATCATATGTTAACCACAGTATAGGTCCAAAAGCATGTTTATGAATGTTTTAACAAAAATATCCATTTCAAGAATAGGTAAAATCTGACTTTATTTTTGTAAAAAATCATATAAATATTTGCTTCCGCGCCCCGAATTTAATGATTTTTCATCATATTTTAGCTAAAAGAAAACATTGCAATGAGAAAATTGCTATTTCAAGTGTGTTAGGTGTTCTAGAATCCAGCCCATGTAGCTTACAATATACAACGTATTCATCAAAAATAGGTAAAATCTGACTTTTTTTGTAAAAAATCATATAAATATTTGCTTCTGCGCCCGAATTTTATAATTTTTCATCATATTTTATCCATAGTATAGGTCCAAAAGCATGTTTATGTATGTTTTAACAAAAATATCCATTTCAAAAATAGTTAAAATCTGACTTTATTTTTGTGAAAAATCATACAAATATTTGCTTCCGCGTCGGAATTTTATAATTTTTTATCATATTTTATCCACAGTGTAGGTCCAAAAGCATGTTTATGAATGTTTTAACAAAAATATCCATTTCAAGAATAGGTAAAATCTGACTTTATCTTTGTAAAAAATCATATAAATATTTGCTTCAGCGCCCGAATTTTATGATTTTTTTATCATAAATTAGGTAAAAATAAACAATGCAACAAGAAAATTGCTAATTCAAATGTGGTAGGTATTCTAGAATCCAGCCAATGAAGCTTACAATATACAACGTATTCATCAAAAAATACGTAAAATCTGACTTTCTTTTTGTAAAAAATCATATAAATATTTGCTTCCGCGCGAGAATTTTATAATTTTTCATCATATGTTATCCACAGTATAGGTCCAAAAGCATGTTTATGAATGTTTTAACAAAAATATCCATTTCAAAAATAGGTATAAAATCTGACTTTATTTTTGTAAAAAAATCATATAAATATTTGCTTCCGCGCCTGAATTTAATGATTTTTCATCATATTTTAGCTAGAAGAAAACATTGCAATGAGAAAATTGCTATTTCAAGTGTGTTAGGTGTTTTAGAATCCAGCCCATATAGCTTACAATATACAACGTATTACTCTGAGATAGCGCGCGT
>JAQOWZ010000243.1:0-90371 GCA_035578165.1 Stenolophus ochropezus | reverse complement strand
TGTTGCAATGTTTTCTTTTACCTAAATTATGATGAAAAATCATAAAATTTGGGCGCGGAAGCAAATATTTATATAATTTTTTACAAAAATAAAGTCAGATTTTACCTATTCTTGAAATGGATATTTTTGTTAAAACATTCATAAACATGCTTTTGAACCTGTACTGTGGATAAAATATGATGAAAAATTATAAAATTTGGGCGCGGAAGCAAAAATTTATATAATTTTTGCAAAAATAAAGTCAGATTTTACCTATTTTTGATGATTACGTTGTATATTGTAAACTTCATTTGCTGGATTCTAGAATACCTACCTCCCTTGAAATAGCTATTTTGTTGTTGCAATGTTTTCTTTTACCTAAATTATGATAAAAAATCATAAAGTTCGGGCGCGGAAGCAAATATTTATATGATTTTTTACAAAAATAAAGTCAAATTTTACCCATTCTTGAAATGGATATTTTTGTTAAAACTTTCATAAACATGCTTTTGGACCTATACTGTGGATAAAATATAATGAAAAATTATAAAATTCGTGCGCGAAAGCAAATATTTATATGATTTTTTACAAAAAAAAGTCAGATTTTACCTATTTTTGATGAATACGTTGTATATTGTAAGCTACATGGGCTGGATTCTAGAATACCTAACACACTTGAAATAGCAATTTTCTTGTTGCAATGTGTTCTTTTAGCTAAAATATAATGAAAAATCATAAAATTCGGGCGCGGAAGCAAATATTTATATGATTTTTTACAAAAATAAAGTCAGATTTTACCTATTTTTGAAATGGATATTTTTGATAAAACATTCATAAACATGCTTTTGGACCTATACTATGGATAAAATATGGTGAAAAATTATAAAATTCGGGCGCGGAAGCAAATATTTATATAATTTTTTACAAAAATAAAGTCAGATTTTACCTATATTTGATGATTACGTTGTATATTGTAAGCTTCATTTGCTGGATTCTAGAATACCTACCACACTTGAAATAGCTATTTTCTTGTTGCAATGTTTTCTTTTACCTAAATTATGATAAAAAATCATAAAATTCGGACGCGGAAGCAAATATCTATATGATTTTTTACAAAAATAAAGTCAGATTTTACCTATTCTTGAAATGGATATTTTTGTTTAAACATTCATAAACATGCTTTTGGACCTATACTGTGGATAAAATATGATGAAAAATTATAAAATTTAGGCGCGGAAGCAAATATTTATATGATTTTTTACATAAAAAAGTCAGATTTTACCTATTTTTGATGAATACGTTGTATATTGTAAGCTACATGGGCTGGATTCTAGAATACCTAACACACTTGAAATAGCAATTTTCTTGTTGCAATGTTTTCTTTTAGCTAAATTATGACGAAAAATCATAAAATTCGGGCGCGGAAGCAAATATTTATTTGATTTTTTACAAAAAAAAGTCAGATTTTACCTATTTTTGATGAATACGTTGTATATTGTAAGCTACATGGGCTGGATTCTAGAATACCTAACACACTTGAAATAGCAATTTTCTTGTTGCAATGTATTCTATTAGCTAAAATATGATAAAAAATCATAAAGTTCGGGCGCGGAAGCAAATATTTATATGATTTTTTACAAAAATAAAGTCAAATTTTACCCATTCTTGAAATGGATATTTTTGTTAAAACTTTCATAAACATGCTTTTGGACCTATACTGTGGATGAAATATGATGAAAAATTATAAAAATCGGGCGCGGAAGCAAATATTTATATGATTTTTTGCAAAAAAAAAGTCAGATTTTACCTATTTCTGATGAATACGTTGTATATTGTGAGCTACATGGGCTGGATTCTAGAATACCTAACACACTTGAAATAGCAATTTTCTTGTTGCAATGTTTTGTTTTAGCTAAAATATGATAAAAAATTATAAAATTCGGGCGCGGAAGCAAATATTTATATGATTTTTTACAAAACTAAAGTCAGATTTTACCTATTTTTCAAATGGATATTTTTGTTAAAACATTTATAAACATGCTTTTGGATCTATACTATGGATAAAATATGATGAAAAATTATAGAATTCGGGCGCGGAGGCAAATATTTATATAATTTTTTACAAAAATAAAGTCAAATTTTACCTATTTTTGATGAATACGTTGTATATTGTCAGCTTCATTGGCTGGATTCTAGAATACCTACCAGACGTGAAATAGCAATTTTCTTGTTGCAATGTTTTCTTTTACCTAAATTATGATGAAAAATCATAAAATTTGGGCGCGGAAGCAAATATTTATATAATTTTTTACAAAAATAAAGTCAGATTTTACCTATTCTTGAAATGGATATTTTTGTTAAAACATTCATAAACATGCTTTTGAACCTGTACTGTGGATAAAATATGATGAAAAATTATAAAATTTGGGCGCGGAAGCAAAAATTTATATAATTTTTGCAAAAATAAAGTCAGATTTTACCTATTTTTGATGATTACGTTGTATATTGTAAACTTCATTTGCTGGATTCTAGAATACCTACCTCCCTTGAAATAGCTATTTTGTTGTTGCAATGTTTTCTTTTACCTAAATTATGATAAAAAATCATAAAGTTCGGGCGCGGAAGCAAATATTTATATGATTTTTTACAAAAATAAAGTCAAATTTTACCCATTCTTGAAATGGATATTTTTGTTAAAACTTTCATAAACATGCTTTTGGACCTATACTGTGGATAAAATATAATGAAAAATTATAAAATTCGGGCGCGAAAGCAAATATTTATATGATTTTTTACAAAAAAAAGTCAGATTTTACCTATTTTTGATGAATACGTTGTATATTGTAAGCTACATGGGCTGGATTCTAGAATACCTAACACACTTGAAATAGCAATTTTCTTGTTGCAATGTGTTCTTTTAGCTAAAATATAATGAAAAATCATAAAATTCGGGCGCGGAAGCAAATATTTATATGATTTTTTACAAAAATAAAGTCAGATTTTACCTATTTTTGAAATGGATATTTTTGATAAAACATTCATAAACATGCTTTTGGACCTATACTATGGATAAAATATGGTGAAAAATTATAAAATTCGGGCGCGGAAGCAAATATTTATATAATTTTTTACAAAAATAAAGTCAGATTTTACCTATATTTGATGATTACGTTGTATATTGTAAGCTTCATTTGCTGGATTCTAGAATACCTACCACACTTGAAATAGCTATTTTCTTGTTGCAATGTTTTCTTTTACCTAAATTATGATAAAAAATCATAAAATTCGGACGCGGAAGCAAATATCTATATGATTTTTTACAAAAATAAAGTCAGATTTTACCTATTCTTGAAATGGATATTTTTGTTTAAACATTCATAAACATGCTTTTGGACCTATACTGTGGATAAAATATGATGAAAAATTATAAAATTTAGGCGCGGAAGCAAATATTTATATGATTTTTTACAAAAAAAAGTCAGATTTTACCTATTTTTGATGAATACGTTGTATATTGTAAGCTACATGGGCTGGATTCTAGAATACCTAACACACTTGAAATAGCAATTTTCTTGTTGCAATGTTTTCTTTTAGCTAAATTATGATGAAAAATCATAAAATTCGGGCGCGGAAGCAAATATTTATTTGATTTTTTACAAAAAAAAGTCAGATTTTACCTATTTTTGATGAATACGTTGTATATTGTAAGCTACATGGGCTGGATTCTAGAATACCTAACACACTTGAAATAGCAATTTTCTTGTTGCAATGTATTCTTTTAGCTAAAATATGATAAAAAGTCATAAAGTTCGGGCGCGAAAGCAAATATTTATATGATTTTTTACAAAAATAAAGTCAAATTTTACCCATTCTTGAAATGGATATTTTTGTTAAAACTTTCATAAACATGCTTTTGGACCTATACTGTGGATAAAATATAATAATAAATTATAAAATTCGGGCGCGAAAGCAAATATTTATATGATTTTTTACAAAAAAAAGTCAGATTTTACCTATTTTTGATGAATACGTTGTATATTGTAAGCTACATGGGCTGGATTCTAGAACACCTAACACACTTGAAATAGCAATTTTCTTGTTGCAATGTGTTCTTTTAGCTAAAATATAATGAAAAATCATAAAATTCGGGCGCGGAAGCAAATATTTATATGTTTTTTTACAAAAATAAAGTCAGATTTTACCTATTTTTGAAATGGATATTTTTGATAAAACATTCATAAACATGCTTTTGGACCTATACTATGGTTAAATTTGGTGAAAAATTATAAAATTCGGGCGCGGAAGCAAATATTTATATAAATTTTTACAAAATAAAGTCAGATTTTACCTATATTTGATGATTACGTTGTATATTGTAAGCTTCATTTGCTGGATTCTAGAATACCTACCACACTTGAAATAGCTATTTTCTTGTTGCAATGTTTTCTTTTACCTAAATTATGATAAAAAATCATAAAATTCGGACGCGGAAGCAAATATCTATATGATTTTTTACAAAAATAAAGTCAGATTTTACCTATTCTTGAAATGGATATTTTTGTTTAAACATTCATAAACATGCTTTTGGACCTATACTGTGGATAAAATATGATGAAAAATTATAAAATTTAGGCGCGGAAGCAAATATTTGTATGATTTTTTACAAAAAAAAGTCAGATTTTACCTATTTTTGATGAATACGTTGTATATTGTAAGCTACATGGGCTGGATTCTAGAATACCTAACACACTTGAAATAGCAATTTTCTTGTTGCAATGTTTTCTTTTAGCTAAATTATGATGAAAAATCATAAAATTCGGGCGCGGAAGCAAATATTTATTTGATTTTTTACAAAAAAAAGTCAGATTTTACCTATTTTTGATGAATACGTTGTATATTGTAAGCTACATGGGCTGGATTCTAGAATACCTAACACACTTGAAATAGCAATTTTCTTGTTGCAATGTATTCTTTTAGCTAAAATATGATGAAAAATCATAAAATTCGGGCGCGGAAGCAAATATTTATATGATTTTTTACAAAAATAAAGTCAGATTTTACCTATTTTTGAAATGGATATTTTTGTTAAAACAGTCATAAACATGCTTTTGGACCTATACTATGGATAAAATATGATGAAAAATTATAAAATTCGGGCGCGGAAGCTAATATTTATATAATTTCTTACAAAAATAAAGTCAGATTTTACCTATTTTTGATGATTACGTTGTATATTTTAAGCTTCATTTGCTGGATTCTAGAATACCTACCACACTTGAAATAGCTATTTTCTTGTTGCAATGTTTTCTTTTACCTAAATTATGATGAAAAATCATAAAATTCGGACGCGGAAGCAAATATCTATATGATTTTTTACAAAAATAAAGTCAGATTTTACCTATTCTTGAAATGGATATTTTTGTTAAAACATTCATAAACATGCTTTTGGACCTATACTGTGGATAAAATATGATAAAAAATTATAAAATTCGGGCGCGGAAGCAAATATTTATATGATTTTTTACAAAAAAAAGTCAGATTTTACCTATTTTTGATGAATACGCTGTATATTGTAAGCTACATGGGCTGGATTCTAGAATACCTAACACACTTGAAATAGCAATTTTCTTGTTGCAATATATTCTTTTAGCTAAAATATGTTGAAAAATCATAAAATTCGGGCGCGGAAGCAAATATTTATATGATTTTTTACAAAAAAAAAGTCAGATTTTACCTATTTTTTATGAATACGTTGTATATTGTAAGCTACATGGGCTGCATTCTAGAATACCTAACACACTTGAAATAGCAATTTTCTTGTTGCAATGTTTTCTTTTAGCTAAAATTTGATGAAAAATCATAAAATTCAAACGCGGAAGCAAATATTTATATAATTTTTTACAAAAATAAAGTCAGATTTTACCTATTTATGATGAATACGTTGTATAATGTAAGCTTCATTGGCTGGATGCAAGAATACCTACCACACTTGAAATAGCTATTTTCTTGTTGCAATGTTTTCTATTACCTAAATTATGATGAAAAATCATAAAATTCGGGCGCGGAAGCAAATATTTATATGATTTTTTACAAAAATAAAGTCAGATTTTACCTATTCTTGAAATGGATATTTTTGTTAAAACATTTATAAACATGCTTTTGGACCTATACTGTGGATAAAATATCATGAAAAATTATAAAATTCGGGCGCGGAAGCAAATATTTATATATAATAATAATAATAATAATAATAATAATACTTTTATTAGGCAAAGTTCAGCTTACAGCTGCTCTTACACTTAACCTTCAAATTAATTAAACAGAAAAAAAATATACATACAGGTACATAAATATGAGAATAATATGTAATACACAGAAGAAAAAAATAATTTATAAACATTGTAATTCAATTTAGATTTAGCCTAAGAGTGTTAGTAAATTCAATTAAATTAGATTAAATTAAATTATATTAAACTAAATTAAATGTATCCATAACTAATTTTTAAATCTAATTTTTCAAAATTTCTTTATACTTAAATTTAAAGGTTGGCAAGTTATAACCCTTTAGTTCATGAGGAATATCATTGTACAATTTAACTGCAGAGTAAGAAATTGACCTTTGAAACATAGATGATGAGTGTTTTGGTACAGACAGTTTATTTGGAAAACGATGGTTCAAATTGTGTATATTTGCAGATGATTTTAATTTGTTATATAGATATGCCGGTGTTTTAGTTAGTCGAATTTTATGTGTAAAGCAAGCTAGGTGTAGTTTTCTTCGGTTAGCCATATTTAACCAATTTAATTTAGAAAATCCATGAGAGATATGGTCTCTTTTCCTAATGCCTAGAATGAATCTTAAACATGAATTCTGTAATTTCTGAATTCTTGCTTGAGTAATTGAGTCCAAACAAGGTCCATAAATTACGTCACCATAATTGAATTTTGAAAGTACTAGAGAATCAACTAACATTTTTCGTAACTCACTATTAAGGAGATTTTTATTTGCATATAGAAATTTTAAGGAAAAGAATGCCTTTTGAATAATAGAAGTGATATATCTTTGAAACCTTAATTCAGAGTCTAAATATATGCCGAGAGTTTTTATGTTATCGGAAGTACTGATTTTCCACATCAGAAATTTTAATTTTACAGCTATCATTTAAAGTTATTTTATCTTTTTTTTTACAAAACATAATCATGGCTGATTTATTTGGATTAATTACTAATTGATGTCTTTTAGAGAAAGAAATTATAGACTGTATGTCAGTTTCAAGGGCTCTGATACTTTCTGTTAAACATGACTTATCAAAAGAAATATATATCAACGTATCGTCTGCATATAGATGATAGGAGCAAAATTTTAGTTGTTTATAAAAATCAGCTGTATAAATATTAAATAATAAGGGTCCAAGTATGGATCCTTGTGGGACACCTGTTTTCTAGTTTTTGACATGAAGACATATTAGGACCAATTACTACTTTTTGGTACCTTTCATTTAAATAACTTTTTATAAGTTCTACAGAGATGTCGGAGAATCCATAATAATGAAGCTTAGAACATAAAATTTTATGATTAATAGTATCAAAGGCTTTAGTAAAGTCCAAAGATACCAGTAAAGAAATTTTGTTTTTATCAAATGCCCGAAATATGTCATCAGTTACATTTACTAGACCTGTACTTGTACTGTAACCAGCTCTGAAACCTGATTGCATTGTTGGCAGTATATTATGTTTATTCAAGTATTGAGTTATTTGATTAAAAATAATTTTTTCAAAATTTTTGATAGTGTAGGTAAGATACTAACTGGCCTTAACTCTTTGTATTCTTTTGGCTCTTTTACTTTATTGTAAGGAAATACATATGATATTTTCCATGCTTTTGGAAAGACATTATGAATAATGCAAAAATTTATAATATGCGTTATATATTTTGCAATAAAAGGAAAGATAATGAGCAACATTTTAAAAGAAAATCCGTCCGAACCAACCGCGTTGGATTTCAAATTTAAAAAACATTCTTCCACATTAGTTCTAGTTACTACATTTAATTTGAATATTTCCTCTACATAAGATTCAGTATTTGATTCATAAAAGTTACACACCTCATCACAATTATTATTCTGAATTATATTTTTAACTGACGTAGTGAAGTAATCATTAATGGCTTGTGGATTTTTTAAACAATCTGGGATTTCATTAGTATTTGACTTTGTGATGTTGAATTTATTTAAAGTGTTCCATAAATCTTTACTATTCTTGCATTTATATAAATTACTTAAGTAAAATTTCTTATTACTTCTAATTAAATTAGTTATTCCGTTTCTTAGAGCTTTATATTGTTGAAAATATTCTTTATTGTTAGTTTGTTTAAAAAGTGAATGATATTTATCTCGTTTTTTAATTAAAGATTTTATTTCTGGTGTGACCCATGGAGTGTATGTTTTTCTTGTTTTTATAACTTTACAGGGAATGTGCTTATCAAATAATAGTTTTAGTTTATCATTAACGAAAGAAAGTTTGGAATTTACATCTGATAATTGATACACTTTATACCAATCAATGGAATAAAGATCTCTATATAGTTCTTCAAAATTAATATTTCTAAAGTCTCTAAATGAAATTATATTTGGATTGTGCTTATGTTTATCTATATTTATTGAACAATGAACTAAATGATGGTCAGATACTCCAATATCTGTAGTTACCACATCATTAACCTTTTCTGGATTTGAAAATATTAATAAATCAATTAAAGTTGAGCTAGTACTGGTCACTCTCGTAGGCTCGTGGTTTAGGAGAGATAAATTATATGCCTCTAACATATTGTATATTAAAGCTGTACTATTTTTTTCTAAATCTAACATATCTATATTAAAATCACCTGATAATAACACTTCATCATTTTCTGGTACAATGACTGATAATGAGTTATCTAATAATTGAACTGCTTCATATATGTTTCCTTTAGGTGGTCTATAAGCAACACAGATAGCAATTTTTTTATTATTTATTTCTAATTGAATCCAAAATTGTTCTAAATTATCCGAAAAAGCGTCAGAAACAAATATTTTTCTAAAATCATAAATATTTTTAATATAAAATGCCAAGCCTCCACCTCGACCATCGACTCTATTTTGTGTAATGAATCTATAATTAGGAAGTTGAAAATTATGAGAATTATTTGCATGTAACCATGTTTCTGAAAGAGCAAGAATATCAAAATGAGTTCTGGATACATTTTCACATAATATATCAAAATTAGTACTCATTGATTGCATATTTACATGTCCAAATAATAATGAAGACATAATAACAGGTAGTATAATATCAAAAGAATAATGAAATAATATTATTAAGTATTATAGTTTGTTCGGCTTTTAATTTTGCTAATAATTCTTTGATAATATTCACAATTTTTATCTTTAGAACTGTGTTGTGTAGATAAATTCACATTAAATTTTTTATTATAATTTTCACAATTACTACATTTAAGTGTTTTATTAGTACAGTCTTTTTGTGAGTGATCTTCAGAACAATTAGGGCAAACTTCGACTTCGGATGTACATTGATTAGAAAAATGACCAAATTTGTTACACTTATAACAACGAATAATACTAAAAGTTTCTTTAACTCTGCATCGTTGCCAACCTATATATACAAAATCGTTTTTGAATAAGATATTCCACGATTTAGAGTCAATCTCTAGTATTAAATTGTATGTATTTTTAAGATTTATTTTCTTTAAAATTTTTAGAAATGGTGTATTGTTTACATCTAAATTATTTTGTGTTATTATTGTAGTAATTAATTTTTCATCATTTTTTAGTGAACTTTCTTCAACACCGAAAATAATTATTCTTGGATTTTTCTTTTCTATTATATTTGAAGAAATTTTACACTTCAATGAATCGTTGTTTTCCACAATTTGTTTGATTTTATTAGAGGAAGAAAAGTTGCCACAATTAATGATTACATTTCCATTTTTAGTTTTTTTTACATTTAAAATGTTTATTTTCTCCGCCACTGGATCAACATATTTCTTTAATTCACTAATCACATTTATTTTAGCAGCACTAGCACTTGTTTGTTTGTTTTTAATAATTACCGCTGACTTCTCAATGTCACTTGGATTTACTTGAGCCACAGATGAGTATAATCGTGCCCTCTGTATGTTATTATTTATAGTTTTGCTAAAAGACTCAGTTGGTTTAGTAGAAAGTTTATCTTCAAGTAATTTAATTTTTTCACTTTGTAGTTCATTAACCTTTTCAAGTTCTTTTATTAATTTTTGTAGTGTTTCATTTTGAGATTTTAGTAGTTCATTTTCACGTTTGTAGTTTATTTCTGCATTGAGTGTTAAATCAAGAACAATATCATTATCACTTTCAGTACAACTTACACAGTTCCAGCTGTCAGATTTGACACTATTTATATCTTGTATACCAGCACATTTTACATGAAAGGATAATTTGCAAGATGCACAGTTAATCCCGTTTGCAACTTTTTTGTTACACACCTTACACTTCACTTCATTTCCCATAACCACTGTTAAAATCCATAAATTTATGTGAAATATACATAATAATTTAAGAATATAGATAGTGAAAGACTACTCTCTATCTACGCACCTGAATTTTTAGAAAAAAAAGTCAGATTTTACCTATTCTTGAAATGGATATTTTTGTTAAAACATTCATAAACATGCTTTTGGACCTATACTGTGGATAAAATATGATGAAAAATTATAAAATTAGGGCGCGGAAGCAAATATTTATATGATTTTTTACAAAAAAAAGTCAGATTTTACCTATTTTTGATGAATAAGTTGTATATTGTAAGCTACATGGGCTGGATTCTAGAATACCTAACACACTTGAAATAGCAATTTTCTTGTTGCAATGTATTCTTTTAGCTAAAATATGATGAAAAATCATAAAATTCGGGGGCGGAAGCAAATATTTATATGATTTTTTACAAAAATAAAGTCAGATTTTACCTATTTTTGAAATGGATATTATTGTTAAAACATTCATAAACATGCTTTTGGACCTATACTATGGATAAAATATGATGAAAAATTATAAAATTCGGGCGCGGAAGCAAATATTTATATGATTTTTTACAAAAATAAAGTCAGATTTTACCTATTTTTGAAATGGATATTTTTGTTAAAACAGTCATAAACATGCTTTTGGACCTATACTATGGATAAAATATGATGAAAAATTATAAAATTCGGGCGCGGAAGCAAATATTTATATGATTTTTTACAAAACTAAAGTCAGATTTTACCAATTTTTGATGATTACGTTGTATATTGTAAGCTTCATTTGCTGGATTCTAGAATACCTACCACACTTGAAATAGCTATTTTCTTGTTGCAATTGTTTTCTTTTACCTAAATTATGATGAAAAATCATAAAATTCGGACGCGGAAGCAAATATCTATATGATTTTTTACAAAAATAAAGTCAGATTTTACCTATTCTTGAAATGGATATTTTTGTTTAAACATTCATAAACATGCTTTTGGACCTATACTGTGGATAAAATATGATGAAAAATTATAAAATTCGGGCGCGGAAGCAAATATTTATATGATTTTTTACAAAAAAAAGTCAGATTTTACCTATTTTTGATGAATACGTTGTATATTGTAAGCTACATGGGCTGGATTCTAGAATACCTAACACACTTGAAATAGCAATTTTCTTGTTGCAATGTATTCTTTTAGCTAAAATATGATAAAAAATCATAAAATTCGGGCGCGGAAGCAAATATTTATATGATTTTTTACAAAAATAAAGTCAGATTTTACCTATTTTTGAAATGGATATTTTTGTTAACACATTCATAAACATGCTTTTGGACCTATACTATGGATAAAATATGATGAAAAATTATAAAATTCGGGCGCGGAAGCAAATATTTATATGATTTTTTACAAAAAAAGTCAGATTTTACCTATTTGTGATGAATACGTTGTATTTTGTAAACTACATGTGCTGGATTCTAGAATACCTAACACACTTGAAATAGCAATTTTCTTGTTGCAATGTTTTCTTTTAGCTAAAATATGATGAAAAATCATAAAATTCAAACGCGGAAGCAAATATTTATATAATTTTTTACAAAAATAAAGTCAGATTTTACCTATTTATGATGAATACGTTGTATAATGTAAGCTTCATTGGCTGGATGCTAGAATACCTACCACACTTGAAATAGCTATTTTCTTGTTGCAATGTTTTCTTTTACCTAAATTATGATGAAAAATCATAAAATTCGGGCGCGGAAGCAAATATTTATATGATTTTTTACAAAAATAAAGTCAGATTTTACCTATTCTTGAAATAGATATTTTTGTTAAAACATTTATAAACATGCTTTTGGACCTATACTGTGGATAAAATATGATAAAAAATTATAAAATTCGGGAGCGAAAGCAAATATTTATATGATTTTTTTACAAAAATAAAGTCAGATTTTACCTTTTCTTGAAATGGATATTTTTGATGAATAAGTTGTATATTGTAAGCTACATGGGCTGGATTCTAGTATACCTAACACACTTGAAATAGCAATTTTCTTGTTGCAATGTTTTCATTTAGCTAAAATATGATGAAAAATCATAAAATTCGGGCGCGGAAGCAAATATTTATATGATTTTTTACAAAAATAAAGTCAGATTTTACCTATTTTTGAAATGGATATTTTTGTTAAAACATTCATAAACATGCTTTTGGACCTATACTATGGATAAAATATGATGAAAAATTATAAAATTCAGGCGCGGAAGCAAATATTTATATAATTTTTTTCCAAAAATAAAGTCAGATTTTAAATATTTTTGATGAATACGTTGTATATTGTAAGCTTCATTGGCTGGATTCTAGAATACCTACCACACTAGAAATAGCAATTTTCTTTTTGCAATGTTTTCTTTTAAATAAAATATGATGAAAAATAATAAAAATCGGGCGCGGAAGCTAATATTTATATGATTTTTTATAAAAATAATGTCAAAAAAACTATTCTTGAAATGGATATTTTTGTAAAAACATTCATAAACATGCTTTTGGACCTATACTATGGATAAAATATGATGAAAAATTATAAAATTCGGGCGCGGAAGCAAATATTTATATGATTTTTTACAAAAATAAAGTCAGATTTTACCTATTTTTGAAATGGATATTTTTGTTAAAACAGTCATAAACATGCTTTTGGACCTATACTATGGATAAAATATGATGAAAAATTATAAAATTCGGGCGCGGAAGCAAATATTTATATGATTTTTTACAAAAATAAAGTCAGATTTTACCAATTTTTGATGATTACGTTGTATATTGTAAGCTTCATTTGCTGGATTCTAGAATACCTACCACACTTGAAATAGCTATTTTCTTGTTGCAATGTTTTCTTTTACCTAAATTATGATGAAAAATCATAAAATTCGGACGCGGAAGCAAATATCTATATGATTTTTTACAAAAATAAAGTCAGATTTTACCTATTCTTGAAATGGATATATTTGTTTAAACATTCATAAACATGCTTTTGGACCTTTACTGTGGATAAAATATGATGAAAAATTATAAAATTCGGGCGCGGAAGCAAATATTTATATGATTTTTTACAAAAAAAAGGCAGATTTTACCTATTTTTGATGAATACGTTGTATATTGTAAGCTACATGGGCTGGATTCTAGAATACCTAACACACTTGAAATAGCAATTTTCTTGTTGCAATGTATTCTTTTAGCTAAAATATGATAAAAATCATAAAATTCGGGCGCGGAAGCAAATATTTATATGATTTTTTACAAAAATAAAGTCAGATTTTACCTATTTTTCAAATGGATATTTTTGTTAAAACATTCATAAACATGCTTTTGGACCTATACTATGGATAAAATATGATAAAAAATTATAAAATTCGGGCGCGGAAGCAAATATTTATATAATTTTTTACAAAAATAAAGTCAGATTTTACATATTTTTGATGAATACGTTGTATATTGTAAGCTCATTGTCTGGATTCTAGAACAACTACCACACTTTAAATAGCAATTTTCTTGTTGCAATGTTTTCTTTTACCTAAATTATGATAAAAAATCATAAAATTCGGGCGCGGAAGCAAATATTTATATGTTTTTTTTACAAAAATAAAGTCAGATTTTACCAATTCTTGAAATGGATATTTTTGTTAAAACATTCATAAACATGCTTTTGGACCTATACTGTGGATAAAATATGATAGAAAATTATAAAATTCGGGCGCGGAAGCAAATATTTATATGATTTTTTACAAAAAAAATGCAGATTTTACCTATTTTTGATGAATACGTTGTATATTGTAAGCTACATGGGCTGGATTCTAGAATACCTAACACACTTAAAATAGCAATTTTCTTGTTGCAATGTTTTCTTTTAGCTAAAATATGATAAAAAATCATAAAATTCGGGCGCGGAAGCAAATATTTATATGATTTTTTACAAAAATAAAGTCAGATTTTACCTATTTTTGAAATGGATAATTTTGTTAAAACATTCATAAACAAGCTTTTGGACCTATACCATGGATAAAATATGATGAAAAATTATAAAATTCGGACGCGGAGGCAAATATTTATATAATTTTTTAGAAAAATAATGTCAAATTTTACCTAATTTTGATGAATACGTTGTATATTGTCAGCTCCATTGGCTGGATTCTAGAATACCTACCACACTTGAAATAGCAATTTTCTTGTTGCAATGTTTTCTTTTACCTAAATTATGATGAAAAATCATAAAATTCGGGCGCGGAAGCAAATATTTATATGATTTTTTACAAAAATAATGTCAGATTTTACTTATTCTTGAAATGGATATTTTTTTAAAAACATTCATAAACATGCTTTTGGACCTATACTATGGATAAAATATGTTGAAAAATTATAAAATTCGGGCGCGAAAGCAAATATTTATATAATTTTTTACAAAAATAAAGTCAGATTTTACCTATTTTTGATGAATACGTTGTATAGTGTAAGCTTCATTTGCTGGATTCTAGAATACCTACCTCACTTGAAATAGCTATTTTCTTGTTGCAGTGTTTTCTTTTACCTAAATTATGATGAAAAATCATAAAATTCGGGCGCGGAAGCAAATATTTATATGATTTTTTACAAAAATAAAGTCAGATTTTACCTATTTTTGAAATGGATATTTTTGTTAAAACATTCATAAACAAGCTTTTGGACCTATACTATGGATAAAATATGATGAAAAATTATAAAATTCGGGCGCGGAAACAAATATATATATAATTTTTTACAAAAATAAAGTCAGATTTTACCTATTTTTGTAATGGATATTTTTGTTAAAACATTCATAAACATGCTTGTGGACCTATACTATGGATAAAATATGATGAAAAATTATAAAATTCGGGCGCTGAAGCAAATATATATATATATATATATATATATATATATATATAATTTTTTACATAAATAAAGTCAGATTTTACCTATTTTTGATGAATACGTTGTATATTGTGAGCTCATTGGCTGGTTTCAAGAATACCTACCACACTTTAAATAGCAATTTTCTTGTTGCAATGTTTTCTTTTAGCTAAAATATGATGAAAAATCATAAAATTCGGGCTCGGTAGCAAATATTTATATGATTTTTTACAAAAATAAAGTCAGATTTTACCTATTCTTCAAATGGTTATTTTTTTAAAACATTCATAAACATGCTTTTGGACCTATACTGTGTATAAAATATGATGAAAAATTATAAACTTCGGGCGCGGAAGCAAATATTTATATGATCTTTTACAAAAAAAAAGTCAAATTTTACTTATTTTTGATGAATACTTTGTATATTGTAAGCTACATGGGCTGGATTCTAGAATACCTAACACACTTGAAATAGCAATTTTCTTGTTGCAATGTTTTCTTTTAGCTAAAATATGATAAAAAATCATAAAATTCGGGCGCGGAAGCAAATATTTATATGATTTTTTACAAAAATAAAGTCAGATTTTACCTATTTTTGAAATGGATAATTTTGTTAAAACATTCATAAACAAGCTTTTGGACCTATACCATGGATAAAATATGATGAAAAATTATAAAATTCGGACGCGGAGGCAAATATTTATATAATTTTTTGCAAAAATAAAGTCAGATTTTACCTATTTTTGATGAATACGTTGTATAGTGTAAGCTTCATTTGCTGGATTCTAGAATACCTACCTACTTGAAATAGCTATTTTCTAGTTGCAGTGTTGTCTTTTACCTAAATTATTATGAAAAATCATAAAATTCGGGCGCGGAAGCAAGTATTTATATGATTTATTACAAAAATAAAGTCAGATTTTACCTATTTTTGAAATGGATATTTTTGTTAAAACATTCATAAACAAGCTTTTGGACCTATACTATGGATAAAATATGATGAAAAATTATAAAATTCGGGCGCGGAAGCAAATATTTATATAATTTTTTACAAAAATAAAGTCAGATTTTACCAATTTTTGAAATGGATATTTTTGTTAAAACATTCGTAAACAAGCTTTTGGACCTATACGATGGAAAAAATATGATGAAAAATTATAAAATTCGGGCGCGGAAGCAAATATTTATATAATTTTTTACAAAAATAAAGTCAGATTTTACCTATTTTTAATGAATACGTTGTATAGTGTAAGCTTCATTTGCTGGATTCTAGAATACCTACCTCACTTGAAATAGCTATTTTCTTGTTGCAATGTTTTCTTTTACCTAAATTATGATGAAAAGTCATAAAATTCGGGCGCGTAAGCAAATATTTATATGATTTTTTACAAAAATGAAATCAGATTTTACCTATTCTTGAAATGGATATTTTTGTTAAAACATTCATAAACATGCTTTTGGACCTATACTGTGGATAAAATATGATGAAAAATTATAAAATTCGGGCGCGGAAGCAAATATTTATATGATTTTTTTACAAAAAAAAGTCAAATTTTACCTATTTTTGATGAATACGTTGTATATTGTAAGCTACATGAACTGGATTCTAGAATACCCAACACCATTGAAATAGCAATTTTATTGTTGCAATGTGTTCTTTTAGCTAAATTATAATGAAAAATCATAAAATTCGGGCGCGGAAGCAAATATTTATATGATTTTTTACAAAAATAAAGTCAGATTTTACCTATTCTTGAAATGAATATTTTTGTTATAACATTCATAAACATGCTTTTGGATCTATACTGTGGATAAAATATGATGAAAAATTATAAAATTCGGGCGCGGAAGCAAATATTTATATGATTTTTTACAATAAAAAAGTCAGATTTTACATATTTTTGATGAATACGTTGTATATTGTAAGCTACATGGGCTGGATTCTAGAATATCTAACACATTTGAAATAGCAATTTTCTTGTTGCAATGTTTTCTTTTACCTAAATTATGATGAAAAGTCATAAAATTCAGGCGCGGAAGCAAATATTTATATGATTTTTTACAAAAATGAAATCAGATTTTACCTATACTTGAAATGGATATTTTTGTTAAAACATTCATAAACAAGCTTTTGGACCTATACTATGGATAAAATATGATGAAAAATTATAAAATTCGGGCGCGGAAGCAAATATTTATATAATTTTTTACAAAAATAAAGTCAGATTTTACCTATTTTTGTAATGGATATTTTTGTTAAAACATTCATAAACATGCTTTTGGACCTATACTATGGATAAAATATGATGAAAAATTATAAAATTCGGGCGCGGAAGCAAATATATATATATAATTTTTTACACAAATAAAGTCAGATTTTACCTATTTTTGATGAATACGTTGTATATTGTAAGCTCATTGGCTGGTTTCAAGAATACCTACCACACTTTAAATAGCAATTTTCTTGTTGCAATGTTTTCTTTTAGCTAAAATATGATGAAAAATCATAAAATTCGGGCTCGGTAGCAAATATTTATATGATTTTTTACAAAAATAAAGTCAGATTTTACCTATTCTTCAAATGGTTATTTTTGTTAAAACATTCATAAACATGCTTTTGGACCAATACTGTGTGTAAAATATGATGAAAAATTATAAACTTCGGGCGCGGAAGCAAATATTTATATGATCTTTTACAAAAAAAAAAGTCAAATTTTACTTATTTTTGATGAATACTTTGTATATTGTAAGCTACATGGGCTGGATTCTAGAATACCTAACACACTTGAAATAGCAATTTTCTTGTTGCAATGTTTTCTTTCAGCTAAAATATGATGAAAAATCATAAAATTCGGGCGCGGAAGCAAATATTTATATGATTTTTTACAAAAATAAAGTCAGATTTTACCTATTCTTCAAATGGTTATTTTTGTTAAAACATTCATAAACATGCTTTTGGACCAATACTGTGTAAAAAATATGATGAAAAATTATAAACTTCGAGCGCGAGAGCAAATATTTATATGATTTTTTACAAAAAAAAAGTCAAATTTTACATATTTTTGATGAATACTTTGTATATTGTAAGCTACATGGGATGGATTCTAGAATACCTAACACACTTGAAATAGCAATTTTCTTGTTGCAATGTTTTCTTTCAGCTAAAATATGATGAAAAATCATAAAATTCGGGCGCGGAAGCAAATATTTATATCATTTTTTACAAAAATAATGTCAGATTTTACCTATTCTTGAAATGGATATTTTTGTTAAAACATTCATAAACAAGCTTTTGGACCTATACTATGGATAAAATATGATGAAAAATTTTAAAATTCGGGCGCGGAAGCAAATATATATATAATTTTTTACAAAAATAAAGTCAGATTTTACCTATTTTTGAAATGGATAATTTTGTTAAAACATTCATAAACAAGCTTTTGGACCTATACCATGGATAAAATATGATGAAAAATTATAAAATTCGGACGCGGAGGCAAATATTTATATAATTTTTTAGAAAAATAATGTCAAATTTTACCTATTTTTGATGAATACGTTGTGTATTGTCAGCTCCATTGGCTGGATTCTAGAATACCTACCACACTTGAAATAGCAATTTTCTTGTTGTAATGTTTTCTTTTACCTAAATTATGATGAAAAATCATAAAATTCGGGCGCGGAAACAAATATTTATATGATTTTTTACAAAAATAATGTCAGATTTTACCTATTCTTGAAATGGATATTTTTTTAAAAACATTCATAAACATGCTTTTGGACCTATACTATGGATAAAATATGATGAAAAATTATAAAATTCGGGCGCGGTAGCAAATATTTATATAATTTTTTACAAAAATAAAGTCAGATTTTACTAATTTTTGATGAATACGTTGTATATTGTAAGCTACATGGGCTGGATTCTAGAATACCTAACACACTTAAAATAGCAATTTTCTTGTTGCAATGTTTTCTTTTAACTAAAATATGATGAAAAATCATAAAATTCGGGCGCGGAAGCAAATATTTATATGGTTTTTTACAAAACTAAAGTCAGATTTTACCTATTTTTGAAATGGATATTTTTGTTAAAACATTCATAAACATGCTTTTGGACCTATACTATGGATAAAATATGATGAAAAATTATAAAATTCGGGCACGGAAGCGAATATTTATATGATTTTTTACAAAAATAAAGTCAGATTTTACCTATTTTTGATGAATACATTGTCATTTGCTGGATTCTAGAATACCTACCACACTTGAAATAGCAATTTTCTTGTTGCAATGTGTTTTTTTAGCTAAAATATGATGAAAAATCATAAAATTCGGGCGCGGAAGCAAATATTTATATGATTTATTACAAAAATAAAGTCAGATTTTAAATATTCTTGAAATGGATATTTTTGTTATAACATTCATAAACATGCTTTTAAACCTATACTGTGTATAAAATATTATGAAATATTATAAAATTCGGTCGCGGAACAAATATTGATATGATTTTTTACAAAAAAAAAGTTAGATTTTACCTATTTTTGATAAATACGTTGTATATTGTAAGCTACATGGGCTGGATTCTACAATACCTAACACACTTGAAATAGCAATTTTCTTGTTGCAATGTTTTCTTTACTCTGAGATAGCGCGTAAAATCATAAAATTCGGGCGCGGAAGCTAATATTTATATGATTTTTTACAAAAATAAAGTCAGATTTTACCTATTCTTGAAATGGATATTTTTGTTAAAACATTCATAAACATGCTTTTGGACCTATACTGTGGATAAAATATGATAAAAAATTATAAAATTCGAGCGCGGAAGCAAATATTTATATGATTTTTTACAAAAAAAAGGCAGATTTTACCTATTTTTGATGAATACGTTGTATATTGTAAACTACATGGGCTGGATTCTAGAACACCTAACACACTTAAAATAGCAATTTTCTTGTTGCAATGTTTTCTTTTAGCTAAAATATGATAAAAAATCATAAAATTCGGGCGCGGAAGCGAATATTTATATGATTTTTTACAAAAATAAAGTCAGATTTTACCTATTCTTGAAATGGATATTTTTGTTAAAACATTCATAAACATGCTTTTGGACTTATACTGTGGATAAAATATGATGAAAAATCATGAAATTCGGGCGCGGAAGCAAATATTTATATGATTTTTTACAAAAATAAAGTCAGATTTTACCTATTTTTGTAATGGATATTTTTGTTAAAAACATTCATAAACATGCTTTTGGACCTATACTATGGATAAAATATGATGAAAAATTATAAAATTCGTGCGCGGAAGCAAATATATATATATATATATAATTTTTTAGAAAAATAAAGTCAGATTTTACCTATTTTTGATGAATACGTTGTATATTGTAAGCTACATGGGCTGGATTCTAGAATACCTAACACATTTGAAATAGCAATTTTCTTGTTGCAATGTTTTCTTTTAGCTAAAATATGATGAAAAATCATAAAATTCGGGCGCGGAAGCAAATATTTATATGATTTTTTACAAAAATAAAGTCAGATTTTACCTATTTTTGAAATGGATAATTTTGTTAAAACATTCATAAACAAGCTTTTGGACCTATACCATGGATAAAATATGATGAAAAATTATAAAATTCGGACTCGGAGGCAAATATTTATATAATTTTTTACAAAAATAAAGTCAAATTTTACCTATTTTTGATGAATACATTGTATAGTGTAAGCTTCATTTGCTGGATTCTAGAATACCTACCTCACTTGAAAAAGCTATTTTCTTGTTGCAATGTTTTCTTTTACCTAAATTATGATGAAAAGTCATGAAATTCGGGCGCGGAAGCAAATATTTATATGATTTTTTACAAAAATGAAATCAGATTTTAGCTATTCTTGAAATGGATATTTTTGTTAAAACATTCATAAACATGCTTTTGGACCTATACTGTGGATAAAATATGATGAAAAATTATAAAATTTGGGCGCGGAAGCAAATATTTATGTGATTTTTTTACAAAAAAAAAGTCAAATTTTACTTGTTTTTGATGAATACGTTGTATATTGTAAGCTACATGGGCTGGATTCTATAATACCTAACACCCTTGAAATAGCAATTTTCTTGTTGCAATGTGTTTATTTTAGCTAAATTATGATGAAAAATCATAAAATTCGGGCGCGGAAGCAAATATTTATATGATTTTTTACAAAAATAAAGTCAGATTTTACCTATTCTTGAAATGAATATTTTTGTTATAACATTCATAAACATGCTTTTGGATCTATACTGTGGTTAAAATATGATAAAAAATTATAAAATTCGGGCGCGGAAGCAAATATTTATATGATATTTTACAATAAAAAAGTCAGATTTTATCTATTTTTGATGAATACGTTGTATATTGTAAGCTACATGGGCTTGATTCTAGAATACCTAACACCCTTGAAATAGCAATTTTCTTATTGCAATGTGTTCTTTTTGCTAAATCGTGATGAAAAATCATAAAATTCGGGCGCGGAAGCAAATAATTATATGATTTTTTACAAAAATAAAGTCAGATTTTACCTATTCTTAAAATGGATATTTTTGTTAAAACATTCATAAACATGCTTTTGGACCTATACTGTGGATAAAATATGATGAAAAATTATAAAATTCGGGCGCGGAAGCGCATATTTATATGATTTTTTACAAAAAAAAGTCAGATTTTACCTATTTTTGATGAATACGTTGTATAGTGTAAGCTTCATTTGCTGGATTCTAGAATACCTACCTCACTTAAAATATCTAATTTCTTGTTGCAGTGTTTTCTTTTACCTAAATTATGATGAAAAATCATAAAATTCGGGCGCGGAAGAAAATATTTATATGATTTTTTACAAAAATAAAGGCAGATTTTACCTATTCTTGAAATGGATATTTTTGTTTAAACATTCATAAACATGCTTTTGGACCTATACTATGGATAAAATATGATGAAAATTTATAAAATTCGGGCGAGGAAGCAAATATTTATATAATTTTTTACAAAAATAAAGTCAGATTTTACCTATTTTTGATGAATACGTTGTATAGTGTAAGCTTCATTTGCTGAATTCTAGAATACCTACCTCACTTGAAATAGCTATTTTCTTGTTGCAGTGTTTTCTTTTACCTAAATTATGATGAAAAATCATAAAATTCGGGCGCGGAAGCAAATATTTATATGATTTTTTACTAAAATAAAGTCAGATTTTACTTATTCTTGAAATGGATGTTTTTGTTAAAACATTCATAAACATGCTTTTAGACCTATACTGTGGATAAAATATGATGAAAAATTATAAAATTCGGGCGCGGAAGTAAATATTTATATAATTTTTTACAAAAAAAAGTCAGATTTTACCTATTTTTGATGAATACGTTTTATATTGTAAGCTACATGGGCTGGATTTTAGAATACCTAACACACTTGAAATAGCAATTTTCTTGTTGCAATGTATTCTTTTAACTAAAATATGATAAAAAATCATAAAATTCGGGCGCGGAAGCAAATATTTATATGATTTTTTACAAAAATAAAGTCAGATTTTACCTATTCTTGAAATGGATATTTTTGTTAAAACATTTATAAACATGCATTTGGACCTATACTGTGGATAAAATATGATAAAAAATTATAAAATTCGGGCGCAGAAGCATATATTTATATAATTTTTTACAAAAATAAAGTCAGATTTTACCTAATTTTTGATGAATACGTTGTATAGTGTAAGCTTCATTTGCTGGATTCTAGAATACCTACCTCACTTGAAATAGCTATTTTCTTGTTGCAGTGTTTTGTTTTACCTAAATAATGATGAAAATTCATAAAATTCGGGCGCGGAAGCAAATATTTATATGATTTTTTACAAAAATAAAGTCAGATTTTACCTATTCTTGAAATGGATATTTTTGTTAAAACATTCATAAACATGCTTTTGGACCTATACTGTGGATAAAATATGATGAAAAATTATAAAATTCGGGCGCGGAAGCAAATATTTATAGGATTTTTTACAAAAAAAAAAGTCAGATTTTAACTATTTTTGATGAATACGTTGTATATTGTAAGCTACATGGGCTGGATTCTACAATACCTAACACACTTAAAATAGCAATTATCTTGTTGCAATGTTTTCTTTTAGCTAAAATATGATGAAAAATCATAAATATCGGGCGAGGAAGCAATTATTTATATGATTTTTTACAAAAATAAAGTCATATTTTACCTATTTTTGAAATGGATATTTTTGTTAAAACATTCATAAACATGCTTTTGGACCTATACTATGGATAAAATATGATGAAAAATTATAAAATTCTGGCGCGGAGGCGAAAATTTATATAATTTTTTACAAAAATTAAGTCAAATTTTACCTATTTTTGATGAATACGTTGTATATTGTCAGCTTCATTGGCTGGATTCTAGAATACCTACCACACTTGAAATAGCAATTTTATTGTTGCAATGTTTTGTTTTACCTAAATTATGATAAAATATCATAAAATTCGGGCGCGGAAGCTAATATTTATATGATTTTTTACAAAAATAAAGTCAGATTAAACATATTCTTGAAATGGATACTTATGTTAAAACATTCATAAACATACTTTTGGACCTATACTATGGTTAAAATATGATGAAAAATTATAAAATTCGGGCGCGGAAGCAAGTATTTATATAATTTTTTACAAATATAAAGTCAGATTTTACCTATTTTTGATGAATACGTTGTATATTGTAAGCTTCATTTGCTTGATTCTAGAATACCTACCACACTTGAAATAGCTATTTTCTTGTTGCAATGTTTTCTTTTACCTAAATTATTGTGAAAAATCATAAAATTCGGGCGCGGAAGCAAATATTTATATGATTTTTTACAAAAATAAAGTCAGATTTTACCTATTCTTGAAATGGATAATTTTGTTAAAAACATTCATAAACATGCTTTTGGACCTATACTGTGGATAAAATATGATGAAAAATTATAAAATTCGGGCGCGGAAGCAAATATTTATATGATCTTTTACAAAAAAAAAGTCAGATTTTACCTATTTTTGATGAATACGTTGTATATTGTAAGCTACATGGGCTGGATTCTAGAATACCTAACACACTTGAAATAGCAATTTTCTTGTTGCAATGTGTTCTTTTAGCTGAAATATGATAAAAAATCATTAAATTCGGGCGCGGAAGCAAATATTTAGATGATTTTTTACAAAAATAAAGTCAGATTTTACCTATTTTTGAAATGGATATTTTTGTTAAAACATTCATAAACATGCTTTTGGACCTATACTATGGATAAAATATGATGAAAAATTATAAAATTCGGGCGCGAAAGCAAATATTTATATAATTTTTTACAAAAATAAAGTCAGATTTTACCTATTTTTCATTAATACGTTGTATATTGTGAGCTTCATTTGCTTGATTCTAGAATACCTACCACACTTGAAATAGCTATTTTCTTGTTGCAATGTTTTCTTTTACCTAAATTATGATGAAAAATCATAAAATTCGGGCGCGTAAGCAAATATTTATATGATTTTTTACAAAAATAAAGTCAGATTTTACCTATTTTTGAAATGGATATTTTTGTTAAAACATTCATAAACATGCTTTTGGACCTATACTGTGGATAAAATTTAGATAAAATATGATGAAAAATCATAAAGTTCGGGCGCGGAAGCAAATATTTATATGATTTTTTACAAAAATAAACTCAGATTTTACCTATTCTTGAAATGGATATTTTTGTTAAAACATTCATAAACATGCATTTGGACCTATACTATGGATAAAATATGATAAAAAATTATAAAATTCGGGAGCGAAAGCAAATATTTATATAATTTTTTACAAAAAAAAAGTCAGATTTTACCTATTTTTGATGAACACGTTGTATATTGTAAGCTACATGGGCCGGATTCTAGAATACCTAACACACTTGAAATAGCAATTTTCTTGTTGCAATGTTTTCTTTTAGCTAAAATATGATGAAAAATCATAAAATTCGGGCGCGGAAGCAAATATTTATATGATTTTTTACAAAACTAAAGTCAGATTTTACCTATTCTTGAAATGGATATTTTTGTTAAAACATTGATAAACATGCTTTTGGACCTATACTGTGGAAAAAATATGATGAAAAATTATAAAATTCGGGCGCGAAAGCAAATTTTTATATGATTTTTTACAAAAAAAAAAGTCAGATTTTACCTATTTTTGATGAATATGTTGTATATTGTAAGCTACGTGGGATGGATTCTAGAATACCTACCACACTTAAATTGCAATTTTCTTGTTGAAATGTGTTCTTTTACCTAAATTATGATGAAAAATCATAAAATTCGGGCGCGGAAGCAAATATTTATATGATTTTTTACAAAAATAAAGTCAGATTTTACCTATTTTTGATGAATACGTTGTATATTGTAAGCTTCATTGGCTGGATTCTAGAATTCCACCACACTTGAAATAGCAATTTTCTTGTTGCAATGTTTTCTTTTAGCTAAAATATGATGAAGAATTATAAAATTCGGGCGCGGAAGAAAATATTTATATGATTTTTTACAAAAATAAAGTCAGATTTTACCTATTTTTGATGAATACGTTGTATATTGTAAGCTACATGGGCTGGATTCTAGTATACCTACAACACTTGAAATAGCAATTTTCTTGTTGCAATGTTTTCTTTTAGCTAAAATATGATGAAAAATTATAAAATTCGGGCGCGGAAGCAAATATTTATATGATCCTTTACAAAAATAAAGTCAGATTTTACCTATTTTTGAAATCGATATTTTTCTTAAAACATTCATAAACATGCTGTTGGACCTATACCATGGATAAAATATAATGAAAAATTATAAAATACGGGCGCGGAAGCAAATATTTATATAATTTTTTACAAAAATAAAGTCAGATTTTACCTATTTTTGATAAATACGTTGTATATTGTAATCTACATTGGCTGGATTCTAGAATACCTACCACACTTGAAATAGCAATTTTCTTGTTGCAATTTTTCTTTTGCTTAAATTATGATGAAAAATCATAAAATTCGGTCGCGGAAGCAAATATTTATATGATTTTTTACAAAAATAAAGTCAGATTTTACCTATTTTTGATGAATACGTTGCATATTGTAAGCTTCATTGGCTGGATTCTGGAATACTACCACACTTGAAATAGCAATTTTCTTGTTGCAATGTTTTCTTTTAGCCAAAATATGATAAAAAATTATTAAATTCGGGCGTGGAAGCAAATATTTATATGATTTTTTACAAAAATAAAGTCAGATTTTATTAATTCTTGAAATGGATATTTTTGTTAAAACATTAATAAACATGATTTTGGACCTATACTATGGATAAAATAGGATGAAAAATTATAAAATTCGGGCGCGGAAGCAAATATTTATATGATTTTTTACAAAAATAAAGTCAGATTTTATTAATTCTTGAAATGGATATTTTTGTTAAAACATTCATAAAAATGCTTTTGGACCTATACTGTGAATAAAATATGATAAAGAATTATAAAATTCGAGCGCGAAAGCAAATATTTATATGATTTTTTACAAAAAAAGTCAGATTTTACCAATTTTTGATGAATACGTTGTATATTGTAAGCTACATGGGCTGGATTCTAGAATACCTAACACACTTGAAATAGCAATTTTCTTGTTGCAATGTGTTCTTTTAGCTAAAATATGATAAAAAATTATAAAATTCGGATGCGGAAGCAAATATTTATATGATTTTTTACAAAAATAAATTCAGATTTTACCTATTTTTGAAATGGATATTTTTGTTAAAACATTCATAAACATGCTTTTGGACCTATACTATGGATAAAATATGATGAAAAATTATAAAATTCGGGCGCGGAAGCAAATATTTATATGATTTTTTACAAAAATTAAGTCAGATTTTACCTATTTCTGATAAATACGTTGTATATTGTAAGCTTCATTGGCTTGATTCTAGAATACCTACCATACTTGAAATAGCAATTTTCTTGTTGCAATGTTTTCTTTTTCCTAAATTATAATGAAAAATAATAAAATTCGTGCGCGGAAGCAAATATTTATATGATTTTTTACAAAAATAAAGTCAGATTTTACCTATTCTTGAAATGGATATTTTTCTTAAAACATTCATAAACATGCTTTTGAACCTATACTATGGATAAAATATGATAAAAATTAAAAATTCGTTCGCGGAAGCAAATATTGTTATAATTTTTTACAAAAATAAAGTCAGATTTTACCTATTTTTGATGAATACGTTGCATATTGTGAGCTTCATTGGCTGGAATAGCTACCACAAATGAAATAACAACTTTCTTGTTGCAATGTTTTCTTTTAGCTAAAATATGATGAAAGATTATAAAATTCGGGCGCGGAAGCAAATATTTATATGGTTTTTTACAAAAATAAAGTCAGATTTTACCTATTTTTGAAATGGATATTTTTGTTAAAACATTCATAAACATGCTTTTGGACCTATACTATGGATAAAATATAATGAAAAATTATAAAATTCGGGGGCGGAAGCAAATATTTATATAATTTTTTATAAAAATTAAGTCAGATTTTACCTATTTTTGATGAATACGTTGTACAGGGTGAATACTGAAAACCTTGACATAGGGAAATAACATGGGAAAACAGTTTTTTGCTGTTTCCATCTATCCCGCTAAATAAAATCGGGTGTATATGGTATCGTTAGTTAGATTACTTAATTTTACATCTAATAAAACTAAATGTTGTGTAATAAGACCTTTTCTAACTGAAATATTTGATAAAATAAATTGTATTTTGAAGTTTATCCTTCATATTTTCAAATAAGAAACGTCAAAAACAAAATGCTCCATAGCCGAGTGGATACGAGGGCTGATTCATAATATAAATAACCTACAAGACCTGGTTCGAGACCACCCCGGCCCTAATTTTTTTTTTAATTAAATTATGCATAAAATATCTTTATTATATCAGACTATTGTAATAAAATAGCAATATTCATATTTTTATAAATAAAAAAATCCAAATATTTAATAGAATTATTATTTGCTGTCTGTTAAACTTAACAATTAATTCGAATTTAGTTTTTGGTGTATAATTTTGTATTTCATGTTTCGAAACATGATATTTTAAGTATAATTTAATTTAAAAAAAAAATAGGGCCGAGGTGGTCTCGAACCAGGTCTTGTAGATTATTTATGTTATGAAACAGCCCTCGTATCCACTCGGCTATGGAGCATTTTGTTTTTGACGTTTCTTATTCGAAAATATGAAGGATAACCTTCAAAATACAATTTATTTTATCAAATATTTCAGTTAGAAAAGGCCATATTACACAACATTTGGTTTTATTAGATGCAAAATTAAGTAATCTAACTAACGATACCATATACACCCGATTTTATTTAGCGGGACAGATGGAAACAGCAAAAAACTGTTTTCCCATGTTATTTCCCTATGTCAAGGTTTTCAGTATTCACCCTGTATATTGTAAGCTTCATTGGCTGAATTCTAGAATACCTACCACACTTGAAATAGCAATTTTCTTGTTGCAATGTTTTCTTTTACCTAAATTATGATGAAAAATCATAAAATTCGGGCGCGGAAGCAAATATTTATATTATTTTTTACAAAAATAAAGTCAAATTTTACCTATTCTTGAAATGGATATTTTTGTTAAATATTCATAAACATGCTTTTGGACCTATATTGAGGATAAAATATGATGAAAAATTATAAAATTCGGGCGCGGAAGCAAATATTTATGTAATTTTTTACAAAAAAATGTCAGATTTTACCTAATTTTGATAAATACATTGTTATTGAAAGCTTCATTGGCTGGATTCTAGAATACCTACCACACTTGAAATAGCAATTTTCTTGTTGCAATGTTTTCTTTTACATAATTATTATGAAAAATCATAAAATTCGGGCGCGGAAGCAAATATTTATATGATTTTTTACAAAAATAAAGTCAGATTTTACCTATTTTTGAAATGGATATTTTTGTTAAAACATTCATAGACATGCTTTTGGACCTATACTATGGATAAAATATGATGATAAATTATAAAATACGGGTGCGGAAGCAATATTTATATAATTTTTTACAAAAATAAAGTCAGATTTTACCTATTTTTTGATAAATACGTTGTATATTGTAAGTTTCATTGGCTGGATTCTAGAATACCTACCACACTTGAAATAGCAATTTTCTTGTTGCAATGTTTTCTTTTAGCTAAAATATGATGAAAAATTAGAAAATTTGGGCGCTGAAGCTAATATTTATATAATTTTTTACAAAAATAAAGTCAGATTTTACCTATTTCTGAAATCGATATTTTTGTTAAAACATTCATAAACATGCTGTTGGACCTATACCATGGATAAAATATAATGAAAAATTATAAAATACGGGCGCGGAAGCAAATATTTATATAATTTTTTACAAAAATAAAGTCAGATTTTACCTATTTTTGATAAATACGTTGTATATTGTAAGCTTCATTGGCTGGATTCTAGAATACCTACCACACTTGAAATAGCAATTTTCTTGTTGCAATTTTTCTTTTACCTAAATTATGAAGAAAAATCATAAAATTCGGGCGCGGAAGCAAATATTTAAATGATTTTTTACAAAAATAAAGTCAGATTTTACCTATTTTCGAAATGGATATTTTTGTTAAAACATTCATAAACATGCTTTTGGACCTATACTATGGATAAAATATGATGAAAAATTATAAAATTCGGGCGCGGAAGCAAATATTTACATGATTTTTTACAAAAATAAATTCAGATTTTACCTATTTTTGATGAATACTTTGCATATTGTAAGCTTCATTGGCTGGATTCTAGAATACCTACCACAATTGAAATAGCAACTTTCTTGTTGCAATGTTTTCTTTTAGCTAAAATATGATGTAAAATTATAAAATTCGGGCGCGGAAGCAAATATTTATATGATTTTTTACAAAAATAAAGTCTAATTTCACCTATTTTTGAAATGGATATTTTTGTTAAAACATTCATAAACATGCTTTTGTACCTAAACTATGGATAAAATATAATGAAAAATTATAAAATTCGGGCGCGGAAGCAAATATTTATATGATTTTTTACAAAAATAAAGTCAGATTTTACCTAATTTTGAAATGTATATTTTTGTTAAAACATTCATAAACACGCTTTTGGACCTATACTATGGATAAAATATAATAAAAAATTATAAAATTCGGGCGCGGAAGCAAATATTTATATAATTTTTTACAAAAATTAAGTCAGATTTTACCTATTTTTGATAAATACGTTGTATATTGTAAGCTTCATTGGCTTGATTCTAGAATACCTACCACACTTGAAATAGCAATTTTCTTGTTGCAATGTTTTCTTTTTCCTAAATTATTATGAAAAATCATAAAATTCGGGAGCGGAAGCAAATATTGTTATAATTTTTAACAAAAATAAAGTCAGATTTTACCTATTTTTGATGAATACGTTGCATATTGTGAGCTTCATTGGCTGGAATAGCTACCACAATTGAAATAGCAACTTTCTTGTTGCAATGTTTTCTTTTAGCTAAAATATGATGAAAGATTATAAAATTCGGGCGTGGAAGCAAATATTTATATGATTTTTTACAAAAATAAAGTCAAATTTTACCTATTCTTGAAATGGATATTTTTGTTAAATATTCATAAACATGCTTTTGGACCTATATTGTGGATAAAATATAATGAAAAATTATAAAATTCGGGGGCGGAAGCAAATATTTATATAATTTTTTATAAAAATTAAGTCAGATTTTACCTATTTTTGATGAATACGTTGTATATTGTAAGCTTCTTTGGCTGGATTCTAGATTACCTACCACACTTGAAATAGCAATTTTCTTGTTGCAATGTTTTCTTTTACCTAAATTATGATGAAAAATCATAAAATTCGGGCGCGGAAACAAATATTTATATTATTTTTTACAAAAATAAAGTCAAATTTTACCTATTCTTGAAATGGATATTTTTGTTAAATATTCATAAACATGCTTTTGGACCTATATTGTGGATAAAATATGATGAAAAATTATAAAATTCGGGCGCGGAAGCAAATATTTATGTAATTTTTTACAAAAAAATGTCAGATTTTACCTAATTTTGATAAATACATTGTTATTGAAAGTTTCATTGGCTGGATTCTAGAATACCTACCACACTTGAAATAGCAATTTTCTTGTTGCAATGTTTTCTTTTACATAATTATTATGAAAAATCATAAAATTCGGGCGCGGAAGCAAATATTTATATGATTTTTTACAAAAATAAAGTCAGATTTTACCTATTCTTGAAACGGATATTTTTGTTAAAACATTCATAAACATGCTTTTGGACCTATATTGTGGATAAAATATGATGAAAAATTATAAAATTCGGGCGCGGAAGCTAATATTTATGTGATTTTTTACAAAAAAAAGTCAGATTTTACCTATTTTTGATAAATACGTTGTATATTGTAAGCTACATGGGCTGGACTCTACATTACCTAACACACTTTGAAATAGCAATTTTCTTGTTGCAATGTTTTCTTTTAGCTAAAATATGATGAAAAATCATAAAATTCGGGCGCGGAAGCAAATATTTATATGATTTTTTACAAAAATAAAGTCAGATTTTACCTATTTTTGAAATGGATATTTTTGTTAAAACATTCATAGACATGCTTTTGGACCTATACTATGGATAAAATATGATGATAAATTATAAAATACGGGTGCGGAAGCAAATATTTATATAATTTTTTACAAAAATAAAGTCAGATTTTACCTATTTTTTAAAAATACGTTGTATATTGTAAGTTTCATTGGCTGGATTCTAGAATACCTACCACACTTGAAATAGCAATTTTCTTGTTGCAATGTTTTCTTTTAGCTAAAATATGATGAAAAATTATAAAATTCGGGCGCGGAAGCTAATATTTATATGATTTTTTACAAAAATAAAGTCAGATTTTACCTATTTTTGATAAATACGTTGTATATTGTAAGCTTCATTGGCTGGATTCTAGAATACCTACCACACTTGAAATAGCAATTTTCTTGTTGCAATTTTTCTTTTACCTAAATTATGAAGAAAAATCATAAAATTCGGGCGCGGAAGCAAATATTTAAATGATTTTTTACAAAAATAAAGTCAGATTTTACCTATTTTTGATGAATACTTTGTATATTGTAAGCTACATGGGCTGGATTCTAGAATACCTACCACAATTGAAATAGCAATATTCTTGTAGCAATGTTTTCTTTTAGCTAAAATATGATGAAAAATCATAAAATGCGAACGCGGAAGCAAATATTTATATGATTTTTTACAAAAATAAAGTCAGATTTTACGTATTTTAGCAATGGATATTTTTGTTAAAACATTCATAAACTTGCTTTTGGACCTATAGTATGGATAAAATATGATTAAAAATTAAAAAATTCGGGCGCGGTAGCAAATATTTATATAATTTTTTACAAAAATAAGGTCAGATTTTACCTATTTTTAATGAATACGTTGTATATTGTAAGCTACATGGGATGGATTCTAGAATACCAACCACACTTGAAATAGCAATTTTCTTGTTGCAATGTTTTCTTTCAGCTAAAATATGATGAAAAATTATAAAATTCGGTCGCGGAAGCAAATATTGATATGATTTTTTACAAAAATAAAGTCAGATTTTACCTATTTTTGATGAATACGTTGCATATTGTAAGCTTCATTGGCTGGATTCTGAAATACCACCACACTTGAAATAGCAATTTTCTTGTTGCAATGTTTTCTTTTAGCCAAAATATGATGAAAAATTATTAAATTCGGGCGTGGAAGCAAATATTTATATGATTTTTACAAAAATAAAGTCAGATTTTACCTATTTTTGATGAATACGTTGCATATTGTAAGCTCATTGGCTGGATTCTAGAATACCACTACACTTGAAATAGCAATTTTCTTGTTGCAATGTTTTCTTTTCGCTAAAATATGATGAAAGATTATAAAATTCGGGCGCGGTAGCAAATATTTATATAATTTTTTACAAAAATTAAGTCAGATTTTACCTATTTTTGATAAATACGTTGTTATTGAAAGCTTCACTGGCTGGATTCTAGAATACCTACCACACTTGAAATAGCAATTTTCTTGTTGCAATTTTTTTCTTTTTCCTAAATTATGATGAAAAATCATAAAATTCGGCCGCGGAAGCAAATACTTATATGATTTTTTACAAAAATAAAGTCAGACTTTACCTATTTTTGATGAATACGTTGTATATTGTAAGCTACATGGGCTGGATTCTAGAATACCTACCACAACTGAAATAGCAATTTTCTTGTAGCAATGTTTTCTTTTAGCTAAAATATCATGAAAAATTATAAAATTAGGACGCGGAAGCAAATATTTATATGATTTTTTACAAAAATAAAGTCAGATTTTACCTATATTTGAAATGGATATTTTTGTTAAAACATTCATAAACATGCCTTTGGACCTATACTATGGATAAAATATGATGAAAAATTATCAAATTCGGGCGCGGAAGCAAATATTTATATGATTTTTTACAAAAATAAAGTCAGATTTTACCTATTTTTGATGAATACGTTGCATATTGTAAGCTTCATTGGCTGAATTCTAGAATACCTACCACAATTGAAATAGCAACTTTCTTGTTGCAATGTTTTCTTTTAGCTAAAATATGATGTAAAATTATAAAATTCGGGCGCGAAAGTAAATATTTATATGATTTTTTACAAAAATAAAGTCTGATTTCACCTGTTTTTGAAATGGATATTTTTGTTAAAACATTCATAAACATGCTTTTGGACCTAAACTATTTATAAAATATAATGAAAAATTATAAAATTCGGGCGCGGAAGCAAATATTTATGATTTTTTACAAAAATAAAGTCAGATTTTACCTATTTTTGAAATGTATATTTTTGTTAAAACATTCATAAACACGCTTTTGGACCTATACTATGGATAAAATATAATAAAAAATTATAAAATTCGGGCGCAGAAGCAAATATTTATATAATTTTTTACAAAAATTAAGTCAGGTTTTACCTATTTTTGATAAATACGTTGTTATTGAAAGCTTCACTGGCTGGATTCTAGAATACCTACCACACTTGAAATAGCAATTTTCTTGTTGCAATGTTTTCTTTTTCCTAAATTATGATGAAAAATCATAAAATTCGGCCGCGGAAGCAAATACTTATATGATTTTTTACAAAAATAATGTCAGATTTTACCTATTTTTGATGAATACGTTGTATATTGTAAGCTACATGGGCTGGATTCTAGAATACCTACCACAACTGAAATAGCAATTATCTTGTAGCAATGTTTTCTTTTAGCTAAAATATGATAAAAAATTATAAAATTCGGACGCGGAAGCAAATATTTATATGATTTTTTACAAAAATAAAGTCAGATTTTACCTATTTTTGATGAATACGTTGTATATTGTAAGCTACATGGGCTGGATTCTAGAATACCTATCACAATTGAAATAGCAATATTCTTGTTGCAATGTTTTCTTTTACCTAAATTATGATGAAAAATCATAAAATTCGGGCGCGGAAGCAAATATTTATATGAATTTTTACAAAAATAAAGTCAGATTTTATTAATTCTTGAAATGGATATTTTTGTTAAAACATTCATAAACATGATTTTGGACCTATACTATGGATAAAATATGATGAAAAATTATAAAATTCGGCCGCGGAAGCAAATACTTATATGATTTTTTACAAAAATAAAGTCAGATTTTACCTATTTTTGATGAATACGTTGTATATTGTAAGCTACATGGGCTGGATTCTAGAATACCTACCACAACTGAAATAGCAATTTTCTTGTAGCAATGTTTTCTTTTAGCTAAAATATCATGAAAAATTATAAAATTAGGACGCGGAAGCAAATATTTATATGATTTTTTACAAAAATAAAGTCAGATTTTACAAATATTTGAAATGGATATTTTTGTTAAAACATTCATAAACATGCCTTTGGACCTATACTATGGATAAAATATGATGAAAAATTATAAAATTCGGGCGCGGAAGCAAATATTTATATGATTTTTTACAAAAATAAAGTCACATTTTACCTATTTTTGATGAATACGTTGCATATTGTAAGCTTCATTGGCTGGATTCTAGAATACCTACCACAATTGAAATAGCAACTTTCTTGTTGCAATGTTTTCTTTTAGCTAAAATATGATGTAAAATTATAAAATTCGGGCGCGAAAGTAAATATTTATATGATTTTTTACAAAAATAAAGTCTGATTTCACCTGTTTTTGAAATGGATATTTTTGTTAAAACATTCATAAACATGCTTTTGGACCTAAACTATGGATAAAATATAATAAAAAATTATAAAATTCGGACGCGGAAGCAAATATTTATGATTTTTTACAAAAATAAAGTCAGATTTTACCTATTTTTGAAATGTATATTTTTGTTAAAACATTCATAAACACGCTTTTGGACCTATACTATGGATAAAATATAATAAAAAATTATAAAATTCGGGCGCAGAAGCAAATATTTATATAATTTTTTACAAAAATTAAGTCAGATTTTACCTATTTTTGATAAATACGTTGTTATTGAAAGCTTCACTGGCTGGATTCTAGAATACCTACCACATATGAAATAGCAATTTTCTTGTTGCAATGTTTTCTTTTTCCTAAATTATGATGAAAAATCATAAAATTCGGCCGCGGAAGCAAATACTTATATGATTTTTTACAAAAATAAAGTCAGATTTTACCTATTTTTGATGAATACGTTGTATATTGTAGGCTACATGGGCTGGATTCTAGAATACCTACCACAACTGAAATAGCAATTTTCTTGTAGCAATGTTTCCTTTTAGCTAAAATATCATGAAAAATTATAAAATTAGGACGCGGAAGCAAATATTTATATGATTTTTTACAAAAATAAAGTCAGATTTTACCTATATTTGAAATGGATATTTTTGTTAAAACATTCATAAACATGCCTTTGGACCTATACTATGGATAAAATATGATGAAAAATTATAAAATTCGGGCGCGGAAGCAAATATTTATATGATTTTTTACAAAAATAAAGTCAGATTTTACCTATTTTTGATGAATACGTTGCATATTGTAAGCTTCATTGGCTGAATTCTAGAATACCTACCACAATTGAAATAGCAACTTTCTTGTTGCAATGTTTTCTTTTAGCTAAAATATGATGTAAAATTATAAAATTCGGGCGCGAAAGTAAATATTTATATGATTTTTTACAAAAATAAAGTCTGATTTCACCTGTTTTTGAAATGGATATTTTTGTTAAAACATTCATAAACATGCTTTTGGACCTAAACTATGGATAAAATATAATGAAAAATTATAAAATTTGGGCGCGGAAGCAAATATTTATGATTTTTTACAAAAATAAAGCCAGATTTTACCTATTTTTGAAATGTATATTTTTGTTAAAACATTCATAAACACGCTTTTGGACCTATACTAAGGATAAAATATAATAAAAAATTATAAAATTCGGGCGCGGAAGCAAATATTTATATTTTTTTTTACAAAAATAAAGTCAGATTTTACCTATTTTTGATGAATACGTTGTATATTGTAAGCTACATGGGCTGGATTCTAGAATACCTATCACAATTGAAATAGCAATATTCTTGTAGCAATGTTTTCTTTTAGCTAAAATATGATGAAAAATCATAAAATTCCTGCGCGGAAGCAAATATTTATATGATTTTTTACAAAAATAATGTCAGATTTTACGTATTTTTGCAATGGATATTTTTGTTAAAACATTCATAAACATGCTTTTGGACCTATACTATGGATAAAATATGATGATAAATTATAAAATTCAGGAGCGGAAGCAAATATTTATATAATTTTTTACAAAAATAAGGTCAGATTTTACCTATTTTTATTGAATACGTTGTATATTGTAAGCTACATGGGATGGATTCTAGAATACCTACCACACTTGAAATAGCAATTTTCTTGTTGCAATGTTTTCTTTCAGCTAAAATATGATGAAAAATTATAAAATTCGGACGCGGAAGCAAATATTTATATGATTTTTTACAAAAATAAAGTCAGATTTTACCTATTTTTGAAATGGATATTTTTGTTAAAACATTCATAAACATGCTTTTGGACCTATACTATGGATAAAATATGATAAAAAATTATAAAATTCGGGCGCGGAAGCAAATATTTATATGATTTTTTACAAAAATAAAGTCAGATTTTACCTATTTTTGATGAATACGTTGCATATTGTAAGCTTCATTGGCTGGATTCTAAAATACCTACCACAATTGAAATAGCAACTTTCTTGTTGCAATATTTTATTTTACCTAAATTATGATGAAAAATCATAAAATTCGTTCGCGGAAGCAAATATTTATATGATTTTTTACAAAAATAAAGTAAGATTTTACCTATTTTTGATTAATACGTTGCATATTGTAAGCTTCATTGGCTGGATTCTAGAATACCACCACACTTGAAATAGCAATTTTTTTGTTGCAATGTTTTCTTTTAGCTAAAATATGATGAAAAGTTATAAAATTCGGGCGCGGAAGCAAATATTTATATGATTTTTTACAAAAATAAAGTCGGATTTTACCTATTTTTAAAATGGATATTTTTGTTAAAACATTCATAAACATGCTTTTGGACCTATACTATGGATAAAATATAATGAAAAATTATAGAAATCGGGAGCGGAAGCAAATATTTATATAATTTTTTATAAAAATTAAGTCAGATTTTACCTATTTTTGATGAATACGTTGTATATTGTAAGCTTCATTGGCTGGATTCTAGAATACCTACCACACTTGAAATAGCAATTTTCTTGTTGCAATGTTTTCTTTTACCAAAATTATGATGAAAAATCATAAAATTCGGGCGCGGAAGCAAATATTTATATGATTTTTTACAAAAATAAAGTCAGATTTCACCTATTTTTGAAATGGATGTTTTTGTTAAAACATTCATAAACATGCTTTTGGACGTAAACTATGGATAAAATATAATGAAAAATTATAAAATTCGGGCGCGGAAGCAAATATTTATATAATTTTTTACAATAATTAAGTCAGATTTTACCTATTTTTGATAAATACGTTGTATATTGTAAGCTTCATTGGCTGGATTCTTGAATACCTACCACACTTGAAATAGCAATTTTCTTGTTGCAATGTTTTCTTTTACCTTAACTATGATGAAAAATCATAAAATTTGGGCGCGGAAACAAATATTTATATGATTATTTACAAAAACAAAGTTAGATTTTACCTATTCTTGAAATGGATATTATTGTTAAAACATTCATAAACTTGCTTTTGGCCCTATACTATGGATAAAATAAGATAAAAAATTATAAAATTCGGGCGCGGAAGCAAATATTTATATGATTTTTTACAAAAATAAAGTCAGACTTTACCTATTTTTGATGAATACGTTGTATATTGTAAGCTACATGGGCTGGATTCTAGTATACCTACAACACTTGAAATAGCAATTTTCTTGTTGCAATGTTTTCTTTTAGCTAAAATATGATGAAAAATTATAAAATTCGGGCGCGGAAGCAAATATTTATATGATTTTTTACAAAAATAAAGTCAGATTTTACCAATTTTTGAAATGGATATTTTTGTTAAAACATTCATTAACATGCTGTTGCACCTATACTAAGGATAAAATATAATAAATAATTATAAAATTCGGGCGCGGAAGCAAATATTTATATAATTTTTTACAATAATTAAGTCAGATTTTACCTATTTTTGATAAATACGTTGTATATTGTAAGCTTCATTGGCTGGATTCTTGAATACCTACCACACTTGAAATAGCAATTTTCTTGTTGCAATGTTTTCTTTTACCTTAACTATGATGAAAAATCATAAAATTCGGTCGCGGAAGCAAATATTTATATGATTTTTTACAAAAATAAAGTAAGATTTTACCTATTTTTGATGAATACGTTGCATATTGTAAGCTTCATTGGCTGGATTCTAGAATACCACCACACTTAAAATAGCAATTTTTTTGTTGCAATGTTTTCTTTTTCCTAAATTATGATGAAAAATCATAAAATTCGGGCGCGGAAGCAAATATTTATATGATTTTTTACAAAAATAAAGTCAGATTTTACCTATTCTTGAAATGGATATTTTTCTTAAAACATTCATAAACATGCTTTTGGACCTATACTATGGATAAAATATGATAAAAATTAAAAATTCGTTCGCGGAAGCAAATATTTATATAATTTTTTACAAAAATAAAGTCAGATTTTACCTATTTTTGATGTATACGTTGCATATTGTAAGCTTCATTGGCTGGATTCTAGAATAGCTACCACAATTGAAATAGCAACTTTCTTGTTGCAATGTTTTCTTTTAGCTAAAATATGATGAAAAATTATAAAATTCGGGCGCGGAAGCAAATATTTATATGATTTTTTACAAAAATAAAGTCAGATTTCACCTATTTTTGAAATGGATATTTTTGTTAAAACATTCATAAACATGCTTTTGGACGTAAACTATGGATAAAATATAATGAAAAATTATAAAATTCGGGCGCGGAAGCAAATATTTATATAATTTTTTACAATAATTAAGTCAGATTTTACCTATTTTTGATAAATACGTTGTATATTGTAAGCTTCATTGGCTGGATTCTTGAATACCTACCACACTTGAAATAGCAATTTTCTTGTTGCAATGTTTTCTTTTACCTTAACTATGATGAAAAATCATAAAATTTGGGCGCGGAAACAAATATTTATATGATTATTTACAAAAACAAAGTTAGATTTTACCTATTCTTGAAATGGATATTATTGTTAAAACATTCATAAACTTGCTTTTGGCCCTATACTATGGATAAAATAAGATAAAAAATTATAAAATTCAGGCGCGGAAGCAAATATTTATATGATTTTTTACAAAAATAAAGTCAGATTTTACCTATTTTTGATGAATACGTTGTATATTGTAAGCTACATGTGCTGGATTCTAGTATACCTACAACACTTGAAATAGCAATTTTTTTGTTGCAATGTTTTCTTTTAGCTAAAATATGATGAAAAATTATAAAATTCGGGCGCGGAAGCAAATATTTATATGATTTTTTACAAAAATAAAGTCAGATTTTACCTATTTTTGAAATGGATATTTTTGTTAAAACATTCATTAACATGCTGTTGGACCTATACTAAGGATAAAATATAATAAAAATTATAAAATTCCTGCGAGGAAGCAAATATTTATATGATTTTTTACAAAAATAAAGTCAGATTTTACGTATTTTTGCAATGGATATTTTTGTTAAAACATTCATAAACATGCTTTTAGACCTATACTATGGATAAAATATGATGATAAATTATAAAATTCGGGAGCTTAAGCAAATATTTATATAATTTTTTACAAAAATAAGGTCAGATTTTACCTATTTTTAATGAATACGTTGTATATTGTAAGCTACATGGGATGGATTCTAGAACACCTACCACACTTGAAATAGCAATTTTCTTGTTGCAATGTTTTCTTTCAGCTAAAATATGATGAAAAATTATAAAATTCAGGTGCGGAAGCAAATATTTATATAATTTTTTACAAAAATAAAGTCAGATTTTACCTATTTTTGAAATGGATATTTTTGTTAAAACATTCATAAACATGCTTTTGGACCTATACTATGGATAAAATATGATAAAAAATTATAAAATTCGGGCGCGGAAGCAAATATTTATATGATTTTTTACAAAAATAAAGTCAGATTTTACCTATTTTTGATGAATACGTTGCATATTGTAAGCTTCATTGGCTGGATTCTAGAATACCCACCACAATTGAAATAGCATCTTTCTTGTTGCAATGTTTTCTTTTACCTAAATTATGATGAAAAATCATAAAATTCGGTCGCGGAAGCAAATATTTATATGATTTTTTACAAAAATAAAGTAAGATTTTACCTATTTTTGATAAATACGTTGCATATTGTAAGCTTCATTGGCTGGATTCTAGAATACCACCACACTTGAAATAGCAATTTTTTTGTTGCAATGTTTTCTTTTAGCTAAAATATGATAAAAAGTTATAAAATTCGGGCGCGGAAGCAAATATTTATATGATTTTTTACAAAAATAAAGTCAGATTTTACCTATTTTTGAAATGGATATTTTTGTTAAAACATTCATAAACATGCTTTTGGACCTATACTATGGATAAAATATAATGAAAAATTATAGAATTCGGGAGCGGAAGCAAATATTTATATAATTTTTTATAAAAATTAAGTCAGATTTTACTTATTTTTGATGAATACGTTGTATATTGTAAGCTTCATTGGCTGGATTCTAGAATACCTACCACACTCGAAATAGCAATTTTCTTGTTGCAATGTTTTCTTTCACCAAAATTATGATGAAAATTCATAAAATTCGGGCGCGGAAGCAAATATTTATATGATTTTTTACAAAAATAAAGTCAGATTTTATTAATTCTTGAAATGGATATTTTTGTTAAAACATTCATAAACATGATTTTGGACCTATACTATGGATAAAATATGATGAAAAATTATAAAATTCGGGCGCGGAAGCAAATATTTATATGATTTTTTACAAAAATAAAGTCAGATTTTACCTATTTTTGATGAATACGTTGCATATTGTAAGCTTCAATGGCTGGATTCTAGAATACCACCACACTTGAAATAGCAATTTTCTTGTTGCAATGTTTTCTTTTACCAAAATTATGATGAAAAATCATAAAATTCGGGCGCGGAAACAAATATTTATATAATTTTTTACAAAAATAAAGTCAGATTTTACCTATTTTTGAAGTGGATATTTTTGTTAAAACATTCATAAACATGCTTTTGGACCTATACTATGGATAAAATATAATGAAAAATTATAAAATTCGGGCGCGGAAGCAAATATTTATATAATTTTTTATAAAAATTAAGTCAGATTTTACCTATTTTTGATGAATACGTTGTATATTGTAAGCCTCATTGGCTGGATTCTAGAATACCTACCACACTTGAAATAGAAATTTTCTTGTTGCAATGTTTTCTTTTACCTAAATTATGATGAAAAATCATAAAATTCGGGCGCGGAAGTAAATATTTATATGATTTTTTACAAAAATTAAGTCAGATTTTACTAATTCTTGAAATGGCTATTTTTGTTAAAACATTCATAAACATGATTTTGGACCTATACTATGGATAAAATATGATGAAAAATTATAAAATTCGGGCGCGGAAGCAAATGTTTATATGATTTTTTACAAAAATAAAGTCAGATTTTACCTATTTTTGATGAATACGTTGTATATTGTAAGCTACATGGGCTGGATTCTACAATACCTACCACAATTGAAATAGCAATTTTCTTGTAGCAAAGTTTTATTTTAGCTAAAATATGATGAAAAATTATAAGATTCGGACGCGAAAGCAAATATTTATATGATTTTTTACAAAAATAAAGTCAGATTTTACCTATTTTTGAAATGTATATTTTTGTTAAAACATTCATAAACATGCTTTTAGACCTATACTATGGATAAAATATGATGAAAAATTATAAAATTCGGGCGCGGAAGCAAATATTTATATGATTTTTTACAAAAATAAAGTCAGATTTTACCTATTTTTTATGAATACGTTGCATATTGTAAGCTTCATTGGCTGGATTCTAGAATACCTACCACAATTGAAATAGCAACTTTCTTGTTGCAATGTTTTCTTTTAGCTAAAATATGATGTAAAATTATAAAATTCGGGCGCGGAAGCAAATATTTATATGATTTTTTACAAAAATAAAGTCTGATTTCACCTATTTTTGAAATGGATATTTTGGTACAACATTCATAAACATACTTTTGGACCTAAACTATAGATAAAATATAATGAAAAATTATATATATCGGGCGCGGAAGCAAATATTTATATAATTTTTTACAAAAATTAATTCAGATTTTACCTATTTTTGATGAATACGTTGCATATTGTAAGCTTCAATGGCTGGATTCTAGAATACCACCACACTTGAAATAGCAATTTTTTTGTTGCAATGTTTTCTTTTACCAAAATTATGATGAAAAATCATAAAATTCGGGCGCGGAAGCAAATATTTATATGATTTTTTACAAAAATAATGTAAGATTTTACCTATTTTTGATGAATAAGTTGCATATTGTAAGCTTCATTGGCTGGATTCTAGAATACAACCACACTTGGAATAGCAATTTTCTTGTTGCAATGTTTTCTTTTAGCTAAAATATGATGAAAAATTATAAAATTCGGGCGCGGAAGCAAATATTTATATGATTTTTTACAAAAATAAAGTCAGATTTCACCTATTTTTGAAATGGATATTTTTGTTAAAACATTCATAAACATGCTTTTGGACGTAAACTATGGATAAAATATAATGAAAAATTATAAAATTCGGGCGCGGAAGCAAATATTTATATGATTTTTTACAAAAATAAAGTCAGATTTTACCTATTTTTGAAGTGGATATTTTTGTTAAAACATTCATAAACATGCTTTTGGACCTATACTATGGATAAAATATAATGAAAAATTATAAAATTCGGGCGCGGAAGCAATTATTTATATAATTCTTTACAAAAATAAAGTCAGATTTTACTAATTCTTGAAATGGATATTTTTGTTAAAACATTCATAAACATGCTTTTGGACCTATACTATGGATAAAATATGATGAAAAATTATAAAATTCGGGCGCGGAAGCAAATATTTATATGATTTTTTACAAAAATAAAGTCAGATTTTACCTATTTTTGATGAATACGTTGTATATTGTAAGCTACATGGGCTGGATTCTAGAATACCTACCACAATTGAAATAGCAATTTTCTTGTAGCAATGTTTTATTTTAGCTAAAATATGATGAAAAATTATAAAATTCGGACGCGAAAGCAAATATTTATATGATTTTTTACAAAAATAAAGTCAGATTTTACCTAATTTTGAAATGTATATTTTTGTTAAAACATTCATAAACATGCTTTTGGTACCTATAGTATGGATAAAATATGATGAAAAATTATAAAATTCGGGCGGGGAAGCAAATATTTATATGATTTTTTACAAAAATAAAGTCAGATTTTACCTATTTTTGAAATGTATATTTTTGTTAAAACTGTTGAAATATTTCAAATTTGATCAACCATCCTTATCATTTTAAAATAACTTTAGAAGTAGGCATATATAAAAAATAATGTTGTTGTTATGAATGAAATAATTCTGTCAGTTGTGTTTATTATATAAATAAATTATTCTGTTTTTCTTGTTAATTATTTCAAACCAGTATTCATTTTATCAAACTTATATACATATTTCAATTGGTTATGGTACGATAAAATATATGATATTTGTCTACAATTTTTCAATTACAACAAATTAGTTCATGATGACATATCAACACATATGTCAAAATTGAAAAATATGTGGAATGAATTAAAAGAAGAAATGAATAGAGATGCTCAAAATAAATATGAATTGCCTGACCTGTTTTTAATATGTAAAATTTTAGGTACTTTACCAGAAGACTATTTCTCTTTTAAATCTAGCTGGATGCTGATGTCAAAAGCAGATAGAAATATTGATAATCTAACTAACCAGCTTTGCGCATATGAAAGAGCTCTGAAGAACAAATGTGTAGAAAATGAAAAAACTCCTCAAGAAGTACTAGTATCTACACATCATTCAAAACAAAATGCAGAGAAATATACAGAATTAAAAAAGAAAATAATATGTAATTATTGTAAGAAAAAAGGTCATAAAATAATACAATGTCGTAAATGGAAGGCTGATGGATATCCTCCGAAGTCAAAGCCAGGTCAGAATGATATAAATTTGTCTTTGCTTACAGTGTCAGCTGAAATTTCATCTACTGAAGAAACAGATGAAGATTGGTATGTAGACAATGGTGCAACAAATCATGTGACAAATCGCAAGGATATATTTAAAAGTTTTCAAAATTTTTCTTGTGAACATACTGTAACTACAGCAAATGGAAACTTAATTAAAGCAATTGGAAAAGGAAGCATTGAAATAGAGGCAGTAGTATACGGTAAATGGCATAAAATTACCCTAGAAGATGTTTGGTATGTACCTAGCATTAAGAAAAATCTGTTTTCTGTTTTATCTGCACAAGATAAACATCCCAATTCAGTATTTTATTCAAAAGCTGAAAAATGTGAGTTTAAAATTGGGAATAAGATAATATTAGTAGGAGTTCGAAATCTATACGGAGGGCTCTATAAACTTGCTCTTAAAAATGTAAAGCCACAATATCCTGCTGAAGTAAATGTATTTAATGATGAAAACTTACTTCAGTTATATCATGAAAGACTTGGACATCAAAATAAATGTCATGTTAAGTCAAAAATTAGTAAAGAGCTTGGAATTAATGTAAAATTAGATAATGAACTCTGTACCGGATGTATATATGGTAAGGCACATAGACTCCCTTTTGGTAACAGAATAAGAGCAACAAGACCGGGCGAGTTATTTCACACAGACGTGTGTGGGCCATTTCATCCATCAAATTCTGGATATCGTTATTTTGTTTTATTTAAGGACGATTATTCCAGATTTCGGTACATTTATTTTTTGAAAGAAAAATCTGAAGTTGCAGAAAAATTAAAACAAATGCTAGCTGAAGTTCAAACTTCAGGACATTCCATCAAAGAACTATTAAGTGACAATGGACGAGAATTTGATAATAAGAATGTGAAGAAAATACTTGAAGAAAAAGGAATAGTTCAGAGACTCACCATGCCTTACACTCCGGAGCAAAACGGTAGTAGTGAGAGGGAAAATAGAACAATAATTGAAACAGCAAGAGCAATGATGCATACACAAGGTAATATTCCACAATTTTTATGGGCTGAAATAATTAATACTGCTTGTTATATTTTAAATCGAACTGGACCTTCAAGTGTTTTCGAAATGTCTCCTTATGAGTTATGGTATAACAAGAAGCCAAGAATTAAACATTTAAGAATAATTGGTTCAACGTGTTATGCACATATTCCTGATCAAAGAAGAAAGAAACTGGATAAAAAGGCAATAAGAGGTATATTAATTGGATACGATAATAATGAAGGGTATCGTATTTGGAATAAAGAAAATAACAAATTAATCAGATCACGTGATGTAATATTTCAAGAAACACCACTTAATATGAAAACAAAAATACCAATATCTGCTGAAAATCCAAAACCTGTTGAAAATGCTCATGCTATTAATCAAGATTCAACTACACAAACTGAAGAAGAAATTTTAAATGAAGATAATTTAATTGACGAAGAAATTTTAAATGATGATAACTTAATTGATGAAAATAAAGCATCTGAAGAAAATGAAGAAACGAATAAAATGCAACTACGTGATCGAACTAAACTTCAAAAAGGAAGAAGATTTGAAGATTACGTTATGTCTACAATTATAGATTTTAAAGAACCACAAAATTATCAAGAAGCCACTAAATGTGAAGAATATGAAGAATGGAAAGAAGCAATGGATAAAGAAATGACATCACTTCATGAAAACAAAACGTGGGAATTAGTAGATCTGCCTGTTGGAAGAAAAGCTCTGCCTTGCAAATGGGTATATAGAGTAAAAGTAAATCCTGATGGATCTATAGAAAAGTTTAAAGCTAGGCTAGTAGTTAAGGGTTTCTCACAAAAAAGAGGGATTGATTTTGATGAAACATTTAGCCCTGTGGTAAGAATGACAACAATAAGAACACTTTTAAGTATTGCAGCTAATGAAAAATTGTCTCTTCCACAAATGGATGTATCAACAGCTTTTTTGTATGGCGAATTAGAAGATACAATATATATGAAGCAACCAGAAGGATACAGTGATAAAACAGGGAGAGTATGTAGATTAAGAAAAAGCTTATATGGATTAAAACAAGCCCCTCGATGTTGGAGTAAAAAAATTTATGGACTATTTACAGAAAATGGGATTTAAAACCAGACAAGCAGATCCCTGCTTCTTTATAAGAGAAAGAAAAATGAAGAAAATAATTCTAGCTCTTTACGTGGATGATGGGTTGATAGCCAGTAATGATTACAATGAAGTTCAAGAATTTTTACAAGATCTACGAAATGAATTTAAAATAACAACAAAGACCGCATCGTACTTTTTAGGATTAGAAATTAATCAAGATAAAGACGGGTCTATAACTGTATCACAGAAACATTATGCAAGAAAAATTTTGGAAAGATTTGGAATGAAAAATTGTAGATCTGTATCAACCCCAATTATTAAAGATGATGAAGACAATGAAGATAAAATCAATGTTAACTTTCCTTATAGACAGGTTGTTGGCGCATTGATGTATCTTATGTGCGGAACCAGGCCTGATATTGCTTACGCTGTGAGTGTAGTATCCAGAAAATTGGAAAATCCTACCAGTTGTGACATCATCAAAGTAAAGAGAATTTTACGATATTTGCAAGGCACAACTGATGTTGGTATTATCTACAAAAGTAATGTAGATAAAGATCAATTAGAGGTTTTCAGCGATGCAGATCATGGTGGTGACTATGAGACTAGACGTTCAACTACAGGTATTCTTTGTCTTTACTCAGGTGGCCCCATATCCTGGACCAGCCAACGGCAGTCTTCAGTAGCAACTTCTACCACCGAAGCTGAAATTGTAGCAGCTAGTGAAGCAGCAAAAGAAATAATATGGCTCACAAGAATGCTACAAGACCTTGGTCATTTGACAAAGGTTCCTGTTCTGCGAGTTGACAATGAAGCAACAATTCGACTAGCAAAGAACCCCGAATATCATCGCAGAACTAAACATATTGAAATTAGACACTTTTTTGTGCGAGAACTGGTAACGTCAGGTAAAATTATAATTTTACGAATTGATACTAATAATCAATTAGCAGATTTTTTGACGAAACCAGTTCATGCTCCTAGACTTAAAAAATTATGTAATAATTTTGGACTTCTTAAGTTATCAAATGAGGGAGAGTGTTGAAATATTTCAAATTTGATCAACCATCCTTATCATTTTAAAATAACTTTAGAAGTAGGCATATATAAAAAATAATGTTGTTGTTATGAATGAAATAATTCTGTCAGTTGTGTTTATTATATAAATAAATTATTCTGTTTTTCTTGTTAATTATTTCAAACCAGTATTCATTTTATCAAACTTATATACATATTTCAATTAAAACATTCATAAACACGCTTTTCGACCTATACTATGGATAAAATATAATAAAAAATTATAAAATTCGGTCGCGGAAGCAAATATTTATATAATTGATGATATTGGTGTACACCCAAGTGTGAAAATATAATAGGAAAGATGGGGAGTCATGTGAAAAATCACCACAGTCTTATCCACACAGTTCTTTTATTTTGAAAAAGCGACCGGTTTCGGTTACTTCGTAACCATTATCAAGCGGTGCGACTACAAAAAGTATTCAAAAATTTGAAAAAACATCATTTAAAAGGTCATTATCAAAGTCAAAATTATAATTATATATAACAAAAATTTTTTCAAAAAGAAACTACATATATAAGTTACCACGGTCCATCCTGCTGAGGTTGCGATTCCCACAGGAAACAACCTGACACCCTTGCCCAAACACTATATAAACTGTATTTTCATAAATGTGTAACTAGTCAGAATATCTTTGCATGTAGAAACTATGTCCATTTTTTATTTGAATTAAACTTGTATTTAAATTGTAATTTTGTGACTTAAAATAATTAAAGTAAATAATTGTTTGTTACTTCAATAAATTGTTTTTAAAAATCCTTCCGTCGAACCTCAAATCATAACTGGCGCAGTCGTAACGGATTTTTCGGGCGATTTCCAAGCATAGTGAAAACGCGTTCGTGTTAACGATTAACCGGAAAAATCGGAAGGTCAACAAGAAGAAACGTCCAATCCACTGCATCTACCGAGGGTACATCGTGAGGCGCAGAACCAGGAGACCCAGGCCCTGACGAACACAGGACAAGGACCCATGGACAAACTGCTTCTTCTATTGTAAGTACCATATGTCACATAATTACCAGTACCATTCAGACTCAGACTCTGATCGGGAAATTATAAATAACGAAACATCTGACTCAGAACCAGAATTATTAACAGAAATATTAAATAATCTTAGAATTAACATATCAAACATGGCTCCCCCAAAACTAGAAAAATGCTCCCTAGACATGATCCCAGACTTCTATGGTGATAGTAAACTGCTATCAAGATTCATAGAAATTAGTGAAAAACTTGTTAAAAAATTTTATAATACGATTGATACAACAGACTTTCAAAATGAATTTCTTATGTCGAGTATCATTTCAAAAATAAAAGGTGATGCAGCCATAAATATAGCCAGCACCACAATAACAACATGGGAAGATCTTAAAAAAGCTCTTCTGAACGCATATTCAGATAAGAGAGACCTATACACATTAAACATCGAAATTACCGAATTAACTCAAAAAAATGAAACAGCATTTGAATTTTATAATAGAGTACAAGACATGTTAAATTTGCAAATATCTTACATCAGTACTCATTGTACTGAAGCAGCCATGCCCGTTCTTATAGGGTACTTTCAAAATTATGCCGTAAGAATACTACTTCGCGGACTCAAAGAACCATTAGGCACTCTAATGCGGACAAAAGATCCAAAAGACATGAACACCGCGTTAAACATGTTAACTAATGATTTTCAACTTGAAACTCACGGTCGGTCTCATGCAACAAGCAAAAACACCACACAACATTTACACCAACAGAAACCAAAATATAATTCAACTAACCAATTTAGACAAATCCAAAACCCGCAACTAATGTATAGACCCCTGCCTCCTGCAAATCAGGTACTTAAACAAAACTATAATAGGAAAGTTGGGGAGTGATGTGAAAAATCACCACAGTCTTATTCACACAGTTCTTTTATTTTGAAAATGCGACCGGTTTCGGTTACTTCGTAACCATTATCAAGCGGTGCGAACTGTTACGAAGAAACCGAAACCGGTCGCATTTTCAAAATAAAAGAACTGTGTGAATAAGACTGTGGTGATTTTTCACATCACTCCCCAACTTTCCTATTATATTTTCACACTTGGGTGTACACTAATATCAAAACTATAATAACCACTTCCCTGGCAACAATCAATTTAACAAACCATTCAATAACCAACGTCCATACCAATTCAATAAACCAAATAATCAACCCAACCAAAATGTTTTTCGACCAAATCCAAATTTTAAACCGAATAAGCCAACACCTATGAGTATTTCCACAAGGCAGTCAACGACACCTCACCCATCAGCTGGTCCTTATCGTCCACAACAATTCTTCCACTCCCAAAACAGACCTCCTATCGCTGAAGAACTATTTAATACGGAACTGCAAGAATATGCAGAACCAGAAGAACAAAATTTTGGAAATTATGTAGACGAATCAAATTTAGAATATTATGTCACTGAACCAGATCAAACTGACGAAAACGAGTTTTTTCCAATAACAGCCTCGGAACAAACATTGAATTAATGAATGTGATTCATAACCATAGTGAACTACCATTCATTGTATTTCCAGAATTTAACCTAAAAGCTTTAATCGATACAGGCAGTACACGGTCCTTCATAAATCCAAACATAGCGAATAAATATTACAAAAATCAAATTAAGAATGATCCATTCAAAATTACTACAGCTCATGGAACATCAATAGAAAATTCTAGCATAGTGATTCCTGCTTCAAAATTATTTAATGCCCCAGACAAATTAGTAAAGTACCATTTATTTAACTTCCACCGAAATTTTGATATTTTACTAGGTTTAGATAATTTGAAATTATTAGGTGCAAAAATTGACCTGACAAATGACAAAATTATAACTCCGAAATAAGAAATTGAAATTCATTACCATGAAATAATACCCAAATCTAATTACATAAAAATTCCACCCAGATCAGAAAAATTAGGCGAATTATTTCTAAACAATATCGAAAACGGAGAAATATTGATACCAGAAACTAAATTCAATAACATAATAATTCCCGAAGGACTTGCCAAAATTCAAAATCACAAAGCTATATATCCAATCATAAATTTAGGCCAAAATGAAGAAATTATAAATTCAGTAAATTGTGTAAAATTTCAAGAATTAAACAGTTTTGAAATAAATAATCTAAATTTTTGTCAAAATGAAATAGAAAATAAATTCAATATGAACAAAATAAGACTGGACCATATGAACGACGAAGAAAAATCTGAGATAACAAAACTGCTGACCGAGTACAAAAATATCTTTCACACCGAACATGACCCGTTATCTTTCACTAACGACGTAAAACATTTCATTCGCACGAAAGATGATAATCCCGTTTATGCAAAACCTTATAGATACCCGGAAATCTTTCGTAAAGAAGTTCAATCTCAAATTCAAAAAATGCTTGACCAAAATATCATCCGTCCTTCCCATTCACCCTGGTCATCCCCCGTATGGGTCGTCCCTAAAAAACTAGACGCATCAGGTAAAAAGAAATGGAGACTTGTGATCGACTATAGGAAATTGAACGACAAAACGATAGACGACAAATATCCAATCCCGAACATTAATTCCTTATTAGACAAATTAGGCAGATGTCAATATTTTTCTACTTTAGACCTTGCATCTGGTTTTCATCAAATTGAGATGAACAAATCAGATATTGAAAAAACAGCCTTCAGCACAGAACATGGGCATTATGAATTTTTAAGAATGCCATTTGGACTCAAGAACGCACCCGCTACTTTTCAAAGAGTAATGGATAACGTTCTTAGAAATTTAGTAAATGAAATCTGTCTTGTTTATCTAGATGACGTAATCATTTTTAGTACATCCCTTCAAGAACACATTCAAAATTTAAGAACAGTTTTTAACCGATTAAAAGAAGCGAATTTAAAAATCCAATTAGATAAATCTGAATTCCTCAGGAAAGAAGTTGCATACCTTGGACATGTCGTGACCCCCGAAGGTGTAAAACCTAATCTTGATAAAATTCATGCTATTCAAAATTACCCGATACCGAAAACAACAAAACAAATCAAAGCATTTTTAGGACTTTTAGGATATTACCGGAAATTTATTAAAAATTTTGCTCATCTTACAAAACCGTTAACAAAATGTTTAAAAAAAGATGCCACCATTAATCATAACGATCCCGAGTACGTCAATTGTTTTAACACCTGCAAAAACCTACTAATTAACGAACCAATACTCCAATACCCAGACTTTACCAAACCGTTCATTTTGACAACAGACGCAAGTAATTACGCCATAGGTGCCGTATTATCACAAGGCCCTATCGGATCCGACCTTCCCGTTGCTTATGCAAGTAGGACTTTAAACGATACGGAACAGAAATATGACACCACGGAAAAGGAATTAACAGCTGTGATATGGGCAACTAAATACTTTCGACCTTATCTTTACGGAAGAAAATTTATAATTGTGACAGATCACAAACCATTACAATATTTACAAAATTTAAAGGACCCACATTCAAAATTAATGAGATGGAGAACTAGATTAGAAGAATTTGATTATGAAGTAATACATAAGAAAGGCTCACTTAATACAAATGCAGATGCCCTATCGAGAATCGAACTAAATATAAACACTTTAGACCCAGAATCAAAAAATTTGTACGACCTTATCGAAAATTTCAATGAGACGTTCAACCCTGACAATGATAATCAGTCAATAATAGTGATACCTGATGATGACGAACAAATTGACCCCGAAACAGACCAAACAATCCACTCCAATCCCGAGAATCCCATAGTTGGTATAACCATTACTGAATCTCCAGTAAACGTTGGAAAAAATCAATTATTTATATCCCAAGTAAAACATTCACCATCGAAACCTAAAATCAAAAAACTCCATGTGGATAAAATGAGATTACATGTTCAAATATCAGAAATAAATTTTGAACAAGAGATAGTGGATTTCATTAAGGAATATATTGCCCCCAATGTTCGATATTACCTATATTTCGAATCACCCATATACGAACAATTTAGCAACATTCTTCAAAAACATTTTAAACATTCTCAAATAAAATTTATTAAAAGTAATACAAAATTAATTGATATAGAAAAGGAAGACGAAATTACACGAATCATCACAAAATTCCACGAAGGAAAAACAAACCACCGCGGAATCAACGAAATACATTATGAAATTAAAAAATTATACTATTGGCCCAATCAATTAAAATCTATCACAAACTTCATAAATAATTGCGAAACTTGTTTGGCAGCTAAGTACGAGAGAAATCCCATCAAACCTAAACTCAATATCACTCCTACCCCTGACAAACCCCTACACACACTACACGTCGACACACTTACACTAGAAAACACGAAATTCCTTACTATCATCGACGCATTTTCTAAGTATGCGCAAGCATACAGAGTCAACTCTACTAACGCCATCGAAATCTCTAATAAATTGATTAATTTCTTTTCACATCACGGCATTCCTCAGTTAATCATATCAGATAATGGACTTGAATTTAAAAATACAGTAGTGAAAGAACTTTTAGCCCTCCATAGAATCGAAATCCATTTTATTTGTTCTCAATATCCAAACTCGAATGGTCTAATCGAACGATTTCATTCCACATTAATAGAGCACATACGTTTATTTAATTTGCAAGACCACTTTAAAAATGAGTTAATCGAAGATAAAGTAAAATACGCCATTCTCGCATACAATAATACAAACCATAGCACAACTAATCTAAAACCTATCGAAGTTATTAATGGCCATCTCGAAACAAATTCTCCATTTGACATAGACATCGATAAGCAAATAACTCAAAATTATATTCAAAATCATAAGGAAAAATCCAAATTAATTTATAAAGATATTAATAACAAATTACAAGAAAACAAAACAAAAACTATTTCAAAATTAAATGAGAAACGTGAAGATCTACCTGTTATACCCGAAACAGTATACGTTCATAATAAACAGAAAGTAAATAAAACTAAAAACCCAAAATTCAAAAAAGAAAAAATCAAAATAATTAATGAAAACCTAAAAACCGCAGAAATCGATACAGATAACGAGAAGAAACAACCAAAAATTCACATCTCCAATATAAAAAGACCCAGAAAAACTATTAACAAATACCCCGCAATTCCAGGTCCCTCTACTTCCCGTATTCAAACGGATTAATTACTAAAGACATCACACATAATCCAGGACTACTAACAATTAATGTCGGAGACGCAAGACTACAAAGAACACAACATACTCTTGTACACTACTACGATTTGGAACCACTAATACTACAGTATGACAATTTAAACAAACAACACTCACAACTCATACACACCATACACGAAGATAAAACAATTAGCACGGATTTTGAAAATAATAACAAAATTATTGGCTACATAAGAAATAAAATTAACGAGAAATTTAGTCATCTATTAATAAATTCAAGAACCAAACGAGGTATTTTTAACGGGTTGGGAACAGTTGTAAAAGCCATCACAGGAAATCTAGATGCCGAAGATGATAAACGATATAAGAAAATTCTAAGACATTTGCAAGAGAATCAATTAAATTTAAAGAACCAAATTAATAACCAATATTCAGTAAGCAATCAAATGATAAAATATTTTAACAAGACCATTGATACTATAAGACAAAACGAAAATATTCTAAAATCTAAATTAACAGAACTACTACACACCGTTACTACAGGAGTCAAAGATCATGATAAATTGGTAATCAAAGATATTTACAATCAACTAGAAATTCTATTTACATTGACATTAAATACCCTCCAAGACATTGAAAATTCATTAACTTTTTGCAAACTCCATACTATGCATCCGAGCATCATCAAAACACACGATCTATATGAAGAATTAAACAAAATCTCAAAGTACTATAAAGATGAATTACCACTTGAAATAAACGTAGAAAATATGCCGGACATAGAAAAATTGATTTCAGTCAACTGTAAATTACAAGATAACAAAATTATATACTTCATAGAAATTCCAATAAATTTTGACACAAATTTCGAACTTATCCATTTAATTCCAACTCCAACGAAACACAATTCTGAGTTCGTTACCATAATTCCTAATCATGAGTATATACTGAAGTCTGAAGTAGGTCAAATAAGGTCTTTATGTGGTATATGTACTCGCAATAAAAGGAACACCTTCCAATGTCCAAACCACATAAGAGAAATAAATGAAGACTCCTGCGAAGCAAATTTCCTGCTACGAAACGAAGTAGAAAACTGCCCACTAGTGAAACTGAACATCAAAAAGAATCATATTGAATATCTAGAAGAAATCAATCAATTCATTGGAATATTCCCATTTCCTGAATCACTAAAAACTCAATGTGATCATGGAGATAACATAAAAAACTTACACGGAATATTTTTAATCAAAGAAGACCAATGCAAACTGAATATCCAGAATCAAGATCTAAATTTCAAACACGGTACATTCGGCAAACCGATAATCATTGAAAATTACAAAATAAAATACAACGACACCCAAACTCCGAAAATGACGATCCAATTGAATAGAATAGAAGAATTGAAGCCAATCAAAAATATAGAAAACATCCCATACTACAACAACCCAATTGAAGAAGAAGACACCATCAATTATCCAGTATGGGCATTATATGGAATCATCGTAGCCAGCGCTACAACCCTTACTGTAGTGTACTTCAAGAAGAAATACCACAAGCATGTGAAGAAACAGTCCACGACAGAAGACATCGAACTTCAAACGAGAACTTCACCCCCTACATCGACGCTGAAACTTCCCGATGAAGCCCAATTTTAGCGAGGGAGGAGTTACCACGGTCCATCCTGCTGAGGTTGCGATTCCCACAGGAAACAACCTGACACCCTTGCCCAAACACTATATAAACTGTATTTTCATAAATGTGTAACTAGTCAGAATATCTTTGCATGTAGAAACTATGTCCATTTTTTATTTGAATTAAACTTGTATTTAAATTGTAATTTTGTGACTTAAAATAATTAAAGTAAATAATTGTTTGTTACTTCAATAAATTGTTTTTAAAAATCCTTCCGTCGAACCTCAAATCATAACTTATATGTAAAAATAAAAAAAAAAAATTATAAAAGACAAACGTTTAATATTAACAAAATAAAATGAGTACTAATTAATGTCTAACAAAAAAAAATTTTTGTGAGTACTTACACTGTAAAACTACAGAATTGGATCACTACTGCCTTTACGGAGGAAACCAAACATTGAAACCAAAGAACCCATCAATGTTTAATAAAATAAAATAATTTTTAAAAAATCATAAAAATGCAAAAATTTAAATAAAATTTTACACAGGTATCGAACAGCTGTGAGAACATCACAGGTCAACGACACTGTACGAAGACAAGAGTAAAATGCAGAAATTTGATAAAACTCGCAAGCTAAATTAAAGCAATATGTCCAGGAGCGGACTATTCTTTAATTCAACTTGATCGTTAAGGCAAAATTTCTTATCTCTACATAATGACTTCTTAATTTCAAAAGCTTCCAAAAAATCTAAAGTTTTTCCTTGATCTATGATATGTAGTATTTCATAGTCTTTAGAGGTATCAAAATTATAGCCTGTATCTATAAGGTATTCCGCAAATGTGGAGTGGCTGTTTTGAAGCCTGAAAGCTCTCATATGTTCATCAAATCTTGTTATAAACTTTCTACCCGTTTTTCCAATATAATTGCAATTGCAATCGCCACATTTCAATTTATAAACGCCGGATTTATTTAATAGTATAGTTTTATCTATTTTTTTACATAATTCTTTTTTTAAGCTGGAAATTGGTTTAAAAACTATGTCAATATTGATTTTGCCAAGTAGATCTTTGATTTTATAACTAACGTCACCCAAAAAATTTAAACTACTTCGTTTAGATGTTTCACTGTTAACATTGTCCTGTGAAATGTAAGCTTGTTGTAATTGTAGCTTATATTTTTTCTTGTTAATTAATTTATCTACTATTTTTGGGTTGAAGTTATTCGCTATGGCAATCTGGTATAAGATGTTCAAAAAACAATTGAGAGTGTTGAGCCTTACGAAAATCACCACGAATTTCACAATGTCGTCTTAAATTTATCCAACATCGATTTTAGTAAAGATGAAATTAACCTACTTCAAAAAGGCCTTAAATTTAATCCGATTTTTAAACCTAATTCTAAACAATTTGAAACATTCATTGCAGATTTGTATAACATAGTAGACAATATTAATGACAGAAACATCTTAAATAACTTGACACACATTGTAAATAATTATAATATATAAAATCAATAATTTGATAGTAACGAAAGCAGACAAAGGTAATTGTTTAACAATACTTCCTAAAGACAACTATATTCAAAAAGTAGAGCATTTTCTAGATTGTGATACTTTCACAAAATTGAAGAAAAACCCCTTAAACCAATTCTTAAAAAAAGTTAACACTACTGTCAAACAAAATAAAGAATATCTGGATAAAAACAATGTTTATAATGTAATTCCAATGAATCCCTCAACACCAATTCTATACGGACTACCTACTCTGAGATAGCGCGTTCACCCAATAAGTCCAGTCGTATTTTTCATAAATTTCCCGACGTACAAACTGGCTAAACAATTAAATCAAATTCTAGTTAGAAATTTTGAGACCCACTCTGAATATTCCTTAAAAAATACGACTGATCTCATTAACAAACTTAAATTTACGGAAGAAACTAATACAGGCATATTAATCTCCTTTGATGTTCAAAATTTATTTACAAACATTCCAATTACAAACCTTAAACCTAATAAAAGAAATACTACATAATTCAACATGGGACGATGACACTTGCGTAAGCTTTTATTCACTTTTGCAAATTTGTATAGAACAAAATTTTTTCATTTTTAATGATACCGTATACAAACAAAATGATGGCCTAGCGATGGGTTCCCCCCTTTCTTGTACTCTAGCTGAAATATTTATTAAAAACTTTGAAGCCAGAATTTTTAATGAACTTTTAGAGTACATTGAAAATAAAATTAAATTTTGGTACCGTTATGTGGATGACGTGTTATGTTTTTGGACTGGCTCGATAGAAGAACTGAACTGCTTCCATAAAAAACTTAATTCTTTACATAAAAACATAAATTTCACCATTGAAATCAAAAAAAATCGAAATATAAACTTTCTATATATAACTATCAATAGAATTAATAATAAATTTGTTTTTAACATATTTAGGAAGCCCACCCAAACTATCGATTCCATACATAATGATTCCAATCACTGTTTTCAACATAAACTTGCCATTTTCAACAGTTCAGTTCACAGAATGCTATCCTATGGTTTAAGTGATGAAGATATTGATAAAGAAAAGAGCATCTTATACCATATTGCCATAGCGAATAACTTCAACCCAAAAATAGTAGATAAATTAATTAACAAGAAAAAATATAAGCTACAAATACAACAAGCTTACATTTCACAGGACAATGTTAACAATGAAAGATCTAAACGAAGTAGTTTAAATTTTTTGGGTGACGTTAGTTATAAAATCAAAGATCTACTTGGCAAAATCAATATTGACATAGTTTTTAAACCAATTTCCAGCTTAAAAAAAGAATTATGTAAAAAAATAAATAAAACTGAACTATTAAATAAATCCGGCGTTTATAAATTGAAATGTGGCGATTGCAATTGCAATTATATTGGAAAAACGGGTAGAAAGTTTATAATAAGATTTGATGAACGTATGAGAGCTTTCAGGCTTCAAAACAGCCACTCCACATTTGCGGAACACCTTATAGATACAGGCCATAATTTTGATACCTCTAAAGACTATGAAATACTACATATCATAGATCAAGGAAAAACTTTAGATTTTTTGGAAGCTTTTGAAATTAAGAAGTCATTATGTAGAGATAAGAAATTTTGCCTTAACGATCAAGTTGAATTGAAGAATAGTCCGCTCCTGGACATATTGCTTTAATTTAGCTTGCGAGTTTTAGCAAATTTCTGCATTTTACTCTTGTCTTCGTACAGTGTCGTTGACCTGTGATGTTCTCACAGCTGTTCGATACCTGTGTAAAATTTTATTTAAATTTTTGCATTTTTATGATTTTTTAAAAATTATTTTATTTTATTAAACATTGATGGGTTCTTTGGTTTCAATGTTTGGTTTCCTCCGTAAAGGCAGTAGTGATCCAATTCTGTAGTTTTACAGTGTAAGTACTCACAAAAATTTTTTTTTGTTAGACATTAATTAGTACTCATTTTATTTTGTTAATATTAAACGTTTGTCTTTTATAATTTTTTTTTTTATTTTTACATATATATGTAGTTTCTTTTTGAAAAAATTTTTGTTATATACGAGTATAATTATAATTTTGACTTTGATAATGACCTTTTAAATGATGTTTTTTCTAATTTTTGAATATTTTTTGTAGTCGCACCGCTTGATAATGGTTACGAAGTAACCGAAACCGGTCGCATTTTCAAAATAAAAGAACTGTGTGAATAAGACTGTGGTGATTTTTCACATCACTCCCCATCTTTCCTATTTATATAATTTTTTACAAAAATTAAGTCAGATTTTACTACTATGGATCAAATAAGATAAAAAATTATACAATTCGGGCGCGGAAGCAAATATTTATATGATTTTTTACAAAAATTAAGTCAGATGTTACCTATTTTTGATGAATACGTTGTATATTGTAAGCTTTATTGACTGGATTCTAGAATACCTACCACAATTGAAATAGTAATTTTCTTGTAGCAATTTTTTCTTTTAGCTAAAATATGATAAAAAATCATAATATTCGGGCGCGGAAGCAAATATTTATATGATTATTTACAAAAATAAAGTCAGATTTTACCTATTTTTGTTAAAACATTCATAAACATGCTTTTGGACCTATACTATGGATAAAATATAATAAAAAATTATAAAATTTGGGCGCGGAAGCAAATATTTATGTAATTTTTTACAAAAAATAAGTCAGATTTTACCTATTTTTGATGAATTCGTTGTATATTGTAAGCTTCATTGGCTGGATTCTAGAGTACCTACTACAATTGAAATAGCAATTTTCTTGTTGCAATGTTTTCTTTTACCCAAATTATGATGAAAAATCATAAAATTCGGGCGCGGAAGCAAATATTTATATGATTTTTTACAAAAATAAAGACTGATTTTACCTATTCTTGAAATGGATATTTTTGTTAAAACATTCATAAACATGCTTTTGGACCTATACTATGGATCAAATAAGATAAAAAATTATACAATTCGGGCGCGGAAGCAAATATATATATGATTTTTTACAAAAATTAAGTCAGATGTTACCTATTTTTGATGAATACGTTGTATATTGTAAGCTTCATTGACTGGATTCTAGAATACCTACCACAATTGAAATAGTAATTTTCTTGTAGCAATTTTTTCTTTTAGCTAAAATATGATAAAAAATCATAATATTCGGGCGCGGAAGCAAATATTTATATGATTATTTACAAAAATAAAGTCAGATTTTACCTATTTTTGTTAAAACATTCATAAACATGCTTTTGGACCTATACTATGGATAAAATATAATAAAAAATTATAAAATTTGGGCGCGGAAGCAAATATTTATGTAATTTTTTACAAAAATTAAGTCAGATTTTACCTATTTTTGATGAATTCGTTGTATATTGTAAGCTTCATTGGCTGGATTCTAGAGTACCTACCACAATTGAAATAGCAATTTTCTTGTAGCAATGTTTTCTTTTAGCTAAAATATGATAAAAAATCATAATATTCGGGCGCGGAAGCAAATATTTATATGATTTTTTAGAAAAATAAAGTCAGATTTTACGTAATTTTAAGGAATACGATGTATATTGTAAGCTACATGGGCTGGATTCTAGAATACCTACCACACTTGAAATAGCAATTTTCTTGTTGCAATGTTTTCTGTTAGCTAAATTATGATGAAAAATTATAAAATTCGGTCGCGGAAACAAATATTTATATGATTTTTTACAGAAATAAAGTCAGATTTTACCTATTTTTGATGAATACGTTGCGTATTGTAAGCTGCATTGACTGGATTCTAGAATACCACCACACTTGAAATAGCAATTTTCTTGTTGCAATATTTCCTTTAAGCTAAAATATGATGAAAAATTATAAAATTCAGGCGCGGAAGCAAATATTTATATGATTTTTTAGAAAAATAAAGTCAGATTTTACCTAATTTTAAGGAATACGATGTATATTGTAAGCTACATGGGCTGGATTCTAGAATACCTACCACACTTGAAATAGCAATTTTCTTATTGCAATGTTTTCTGTTAGCTAAAATATGATGAAAAATAATAAAATATGGGCGCGGAAGCAAATATTTATAAAATTTTTTACAAATATTAAGTCAGATTTTACCTATTTTTGATGAATACGTTGTATATTGTAAGCTTCATTGGCTGGATTCTAGAATACCTACCACACTTGAAATAGCAACTTTCTTAATGCAATGTTTTCTTTTACCTAAATTATTATGAAAAATCATAAAATTCGGCGCGGAAGCAAATATTTATATGATTTTTTACAAAAATAAAGACTGATTTTACCTATTCTTGAAATGGATATTTTTGTTAAAACATTCACAAACATGCTTTTGGACCTATACTATGGATCAAATAAGATAAAAAATTATACAATTCGGGCGCGGAAGCAAATATTTATATGATTTTTTACAAAAATTAAGTCTGATGTTACCTATTTTTGATGAATACGTTGTATATTGTAAGCTTCATTGACTGGATTCTAGAATACCTACCACAATTGAAATAGCAATTTTCTTGTAGCATTGTTTTCTTTTAGCTAAAATATGATAAAAATCATAATATTCGGGCGCGGAAGCAAATATTTATATGATTTTTAACAAAAATAAAGTCAGATTTTACCTATTTTTGAAATGGATATTTTTGTTAAAACATTCATAAACATGCTTTTGGACCTATACTATGGATGAAATATAATAAAAAATTATAAAATTCGTGCGCGGAAGCAAATATCTATGTAATTTTTTACAAAAATTAAGTCAGATTTTACCTATTTTTGATGAATTCGTTGTATATTGTAAGCTTCATTGGCTGGATTCTAGAGTACCTACTACAATTGAAATAGCAATTTTCTTGTAGCAATGTTTTCTCTTAGCTAAAATATGATGAAAAACCATAAAATTCGGGCGCGGAAGAAAATATTTATATGATTTTTTACAAAAATAAAGTCAGATTTTACCTATTTTTGGAATGGATATTTTTGTTAAAACATTCATAAACATGCTTTTGGACCTATACTATGAATAAAATATGATGAAAAATTATAAAATTCGGGCGCGGAAGCAAATATTTATATGATTTTTTACAAAAATTAAATCAGATTTTACCTATTTTTAAGGAATACGTTGTATATTGTAAGCTGCATGGGCTGGATTCTAGAATACCTACTACACTTGAAATAGCAATTTTCTTGTTGCAATGTTTTCTGTTAGCTAAAATATGATGAAAAATTATAAAATTCGGTCGCGGAAGCAAATATTTATATGATTTTTTACAAAAATAAAGTCAGATTTTACCTATTTTTAATGAATACGTTGTATACTGTAAGCTACATGGGCTGGATTCTAGAATACCTACCACACTTGAAATAACAATTTTCTTGTTGCAATGTTTTCTTTTAGCTAAAACATGATGAAAAATTATAAAATTCAGGCGCGGAAGCAAGTATTTATATGATTTTTTACAAAAATATAGTCAGATTTTACCTATTTTTGAAATGAATATTCTTGTAAAAACATTCATAAACATGCTTTTGGACCTATACTTTAGATAAAATATAATGAAAAATTATAAAATTCGGGCGCGGAAGCAAATATTTATATAATTTTTTACAAAAATTAAGTCAGATTTTATCTATTTTTGATGAATACGTTGTATATTGTAAGCTTCATTGGCTGGATTCTAGAATACCTACCACACTTGAAATAGCAATTATCTTGTTGCAATGTTTTTTTTTACCTAAATTATGATGAAAAATCATAAAATTCGGGCGCGGAAGCAAATATTTATATGATTTTTTACAAAAATAAAGACTGATTTTAACTATTCTTGAAATGGATATTTTTGTTAAAACATTCATAAACATGCTGTTGGAACTATACTATGGATAAAATATGATGAAAAATTATAAAATTCGGGCGAGGAAGCAAATATTTATATAATTTTTTACAAAAATTAAGTCAGATTTTACCTATTTTTGATGAATACGTTGTATATTGTAAGCTACATGGGCTGGATTCTAGCATACCTACCACAATTGAAATAGCAATTTTCTTGTAGCATTGTTTTCTTTTAGCTAAAATATGATAAAAAATCATAATTTTTGGGCGCGGAAGCAAATATTTATATGATTTTTTACAAAAATAAAGTCAGATTTTACCTATTTTTGAATGGATATTTTTGTTAAAACATTCATAAACATGCTTTTGGACCTATACTATGGATAAAATATAATAAAAAATTATAAAATTCGAGCGCGGAAGCAAATATTTATGTAATTTTTCACAAAAATTAAGTCAGATTTTACCTATTTTTGATGAATTCGTTGTAGATTGTAAGCTTCATTGGCTCGATTCTAGAATACCACCACACTTGAAATAGCAAATTTCTTGTTGCAATGTTTTCTTTTAGCTAAACTATGATGAAAAATCATAAAATTCGGGCGCGGAAGCATATATTTATATGATTTTTTACAAAAATAAAGTCAGATTTTACCTATTTTTGAAATGGATATTTTTGTTAAAACATTCATAAACATGCTTTTGGACCTATACTATGAATAAAATATGATGAAAAATTATAAAATTCGGGCGCGGAAGCTAATATTTATATGATTTTTTACAAAAATAAAGTCAGATTTTACCTATTTTTGGAATGGATATTTTTGTTAAAACATTCATAAACATGCTTTTGGACCTATACTATGAATAAAATATGATGACAAATTATAAAATTCGGGCACGGAAGCAAATATTTATATGATTTTTTACAAAAATAAAGTCAGATTTTACCTATTTTTAATAAATACAATGTATACTGTAAGCTACATGGGCTGGATTCTAGAATACCTACCACACTTGAAATAGCAATTTTCTTGTTGCAATGTTTTCTTTTAGCTAAAATATGATGAAAAATTATAAAATTCGGTCGCGGAAGCAAATATTTATATGATTTTTTACAAAAAGAAAGTCAGATTTTACAAATTTTTGATGAATACGTTGCATATTGTAAGCTTCATTGGCTGGATTCTAGAATACCACCACACTTGAAATAGCAAATTTCTTGTTGCAATGTTTTTTTTTAGCTAAACTATGATGAAAAATCATAAAATTCGGGCGCAGATGCATATATTTATATGATTTTTGACAAAAATAAAGTCAGATTTTACCTATTTTTGAAATAGATATTTTTGTTAAAACATTCATAAACATGCTTTTGGACCTATACTATGAATAAAATATGATGAAAAATTATAAAATTCGGGCGCGGAAACAAATATTTATATGATTTTTTACAAAAATAAAGTCAGATTTTACCTACTTTTGGAATGGATATTTTTGTTAAAACATTCATAAACATGCTTTTGGACCTATACTATGAATAAAATATGATAAAAAATTATAAAATTCGGGCTCGGAAACAAATATTTATATGATTTTTTACAAAAATAAAGTCAGATTTTACCTATTTTTAAGGAATACGTTGTATATTGTAAGCTACATGGGCTGGAATCTAGAATACCTACCACACTTGAAATAGCAATTTTCTTGTTGCAATGTTTTCTGTTAGCTAAAATATGATGAAAAATTATAAAATTCGGTCGCGGAAGCAAATATTTATATGATTTTTTACAAAAATAAAGGCAGGTTTTACCTATTTTTAATGAATACGTTGTATACTGTAAGCTACATGGGCTGGATTCTAGAATACCTACCACACTTGAAATAGCAATTTTCTTGTTGCAATGTTTTCTGTTAGCTAAAACATGATGAAAAATTATAAAATTCGGTCGCGGAAGCAAATATTTATATGATTTTTTACAAAAAGAAAGTCAGATTTTACCTATTTTTGAAATGAATATTCTTGTTAAAACATTCATAAACATGCTTTTGGAACTATATTATGGATAAAATATGATGAAAAATTATAAAATTCGGTCGCGGAAGCAAATATTTATATGATTTTTTACAAAAATTAAGTCAGATTTAACCTATTTTTGATGAATACGTTGTATATTGTAAGCTACATGGGCTGGATTCTAGAATACCTACCACACTTGAAATAGCTATTTTCTTGTTGCAATGTTTCCTTTTAGCTAAAATATGATGAAAAATTATAAAATTCGGGCGCGGAAGCAAATATTTATATGATTTTTTACAAAAATAAAGTCAGATTTTACCTATTTTTGAAATGAATATTCTTGTTAAAACATTCATAAACATGCTTTTGGACCTATACTTTGGATAAAATATAATGAAAAATTATAAAATTCGGGCGCGGAAGCAAATATTTATATAATTTTTTACAAAAATTAAGTCAGATTTTACCTATTTTTGATGAATACGTTGTATATTGTAAGCTTCATTGGCTGGATTCTAGAATACCTACCACACTTGAAATAGCAATTATCTTGTTGCAATGTTTTCTTTTACCTAAATTATGATGAAAAATCATAAAATTCGGGCGCGGAAGCAAATAATTATATGATTTTTTACAAAAATAAAGACTGATTTTAACTATTCTTGAAATGGATATTTTTGTTAAAACATTCATAAACATGCTTTTGGATCTATATTATAAATAAAATATGATGAAAAATTATAAAATTCGGGTGCGGAAGCAAATATTTATATAATTTTTTACAAAAATTAAGTCAGATTTTACCTATTTTTGATGAATACGTTGTATATTGTAAGCTAAATGGGCTGGATTCTAGCATACCTACCACAATTGAAATAGCAATTTTCTTGTAGAATTGTTTTCTTTTAGCTAAAATATGATAAAAAATCATAATTTTTGGGCGCGGAAGCAAATATTTATATGATTTTTTACAAAAATAAAGTCAGATTTTACCTATTTTTGAATGGATATTTTTGTTAAAACATTCATAAACATGCTTTTGGACCTATACTATGGATAAAATATAATAAAAAATTATAAAATTCGAGCGCGGAAGCAAATATTTATGTAATTTTTTACAAAAATTAAGTGAGATTTTACCTATTTTTGATGAATTCGTTGTATATTGTAAGCTTCATTGGCTGGATTCTAGAATACCACCACACTTGAAATAGCAAATTTCTTGTTGCAATGTTTTCTTTTAGCTAAACTATGATGAAAAATCATAAAATTCGGACGCGGAAGCATATATTTATATGATTTTTTACAAAAATAATGTCAGATTTTACCTATTTTTGAAATGGATATTTTTGTTAAAACATTCATAAACATGCTTTTGGACCTATACTATAAATAAAATATGATGAAAAATTATAAAATTCGGGCGCGGAAGCTAATATTTATATGATTTTTTACAAAAATAAAGTCAGATTTTACCTATTTTTGGAATGGATATTTTTGTTAAAACATTCATAAACATGCTTTTGGACCTATACTATGAATAAAATATGATGAAAAATTATAAAATTCGGGCGCGGAAGCAAATATTTATATGATTTTTTACAAAAATAAAGTCAGATTTTACCTATTTTTAAGGAATACGTTGTATATTGTAAGTTACATGGGCTGGATTCTAGAATACCTACCACACTTGAAATAGCCATTTTCTTGTTGCAATGTTTTCTGTTAGCTAAAATATGATAAAAAATTATAAAATTCGGTCGCGGAAGCAAATATTTATATGATTTTTTTCAAAAATAAAGTCAGATTTTACCTATTTTTAATAAATACGTTGTATACTGTAAGCTACATGGGCTGGATTCTAGAATACCTACCACACTTGAAATAGCAATTTTCTTGTTGCAATGTTTTCTTTTACCTAAATTATGATGAAAAATCATAAAATTCGGGCGCGGAAGCAAATATTTATATGATTTTTTACAAAAATAAAGACTGATTTTACCTATTCTTGAAATGGATATTTTTGTTAAAACATTCATAAACATGCTTTTGGAACTATACTATGGATAAAATATGATAAAAAATTATAAAATTCGTGCGCGGAAGCAAATATTTATATGATTTTTTACAAAAATTAAGTCAGATTTTACTTATTTTTGATGAATACGTTGTATATTGTAAGCTACATGGGCTGGATTCTAAAATACCTACCACAATTGAAATAGCAATTTTCTTGTAGCATTGTTTTCTTTTAGCTAAAATATGATAAAAAATCATAATATTCTTGCGCGGAAGCAAATATATATATAAGATTTTTTACTAAAATAAAGTCAGATTTTATCTATTTTTGAAATGGATATTTTTGTTACAACATTCATAAACATGCTTTTAGACCTATACTATGGTTAAAATATAATATAAAATTATAAAATTCGGGCGCAGAAGCAAATATTTATGTAATTTTTTACGAAAAGTAAGTCAGATTTTACCTATTTTCGATGAATACGTTGTATATTGTAAGCTTCATTGGCTGGATTCTAGAATACATACCACACTTGAAATAGTAATTTTCTTGTTGCAATGTTTTCTTTTACCTAAATTATGATGAAAAATCATAAAATTCGGGCGCGGAAGCAAATATTTATATGATTTGTTACAAAAATAAACACTGATTTTGACTATTCTTGAAATGGATATTTTTGTTAAAACATTCATAAACATGCTTTTGGAACTATACTATGGATAAAATATGATGAAAAATTATAAAATTCGGGCGAGGAAGCAAATATGTATATAATTTTTTACAAAAATTAAGTCAGATTTAACCTATTTTTGATGAATACGTTGTATATTGTAAGCTACATGGGCTGGATTCTAGAATACCTACCACACTTGAAATAGCTATTTTCTTGTTGCAATGTGTCCTTTTAGCTAAAATATGATGAAAAATTATAAAATTCGGGCGCGGAAGCAAATATTTATATGATTTTTTACAAAAATAAAGTCAGATTTTACCTATTTTTGAAATGAATATTCTTGTTAAAACATTCATAAACATGCTTTTGGACCTATACTTTGGATAAAATATAATGAAAAATTATAAAATTCGGGCGCGGAAGCAAATATTTATATAATTTTTTACAAAAATTAAGTCAGATTTTACCTATTTTTCATGAATACGTTGTATATTGTAAGCTTCATTGGCTGGATTCTAGAATACCTACCACACTTGAAATAGCAATTATCTTGTTGCAATGTTTTCTTTTACCTAAATTATGATGAAAAATCATAAAATTCGGGCGCGGAAGCAAATATTTATATGATTTTTTACAAAAATAAAGACTGATTTTAACTATTCTTGAAATGGATATTTTTGTTAAAACATTCATAAACATGCTTTTGGAACTATACTATGGATAAAATATGATGAAAAATTATAAAATTCGGGCGAGGAAGCAAATATTTATATAATTTTTTACAAAAATTAAGTCAGATTTTACCTATTTTTGATGAATACATTGTATATTGTAAGCTACATGGGCTGGATTCTAGCATACCTATCACAATTGAAATAGCAATTTCTTTGTAGCATTGTTTTCTTTTAGCTAAAATATGATAAAAAATCATAATATTTAAGCGCGGAAGCAAATATTTATACGATTTTTTACAAAAATAAAGTCAGATTTTACCTATTTTTGAAATGGATATTTTTGTTAAAACATTCATAAACATGCTTTTGGACCTATACTATGGATAAAATATAATAAAAAATTATAAAATTCGACCGCGGAAGCAAATATTTATGTAATTTTTTACAAAAATTAAGTCAGATTTTACCTATTTTTGATGAATTCGTTGTATATTGTAAGCTTCATTGGCTGGATTCTAGAATACCACCACACTTGAAATAGCAAATTTCTTGTTGCAATGTTTTCTTTTAGCTAAACTATGATGAAAATTCATAAAATTCGGGCGCGGAAGCATATATTTATATGATTTTTTACAAAAATAAAGTCAGATTTTACCTATTTTTGGAATGGATATTTTTGTTAAATCATTCATAAACATGCTTTTGGACCTATATTATGAATAAAATATGATGAAAAATTATAAAATTCCGGCGCGGAAGCAAATATTTATATAATTTTTTACAAAAATAAAGTCAGATTTTACCTATTTTTAAGGAATACGTTGTATATTGTAAGCTACATGGGCTGGATTCTAGAATACCTACCACACTTGAAATAGCAATTTTCTTGTTGCAATGTTTTCTGTTAGCTAAAATATGATAAAAAATTATAAAATTTGGTCGCGAAAGCAAATATTTATATGATTTTTTACAAAAATAAAGTCAGATTTTACCTATTTTTGATGAATACGATGTATATTGTAAGCTACATGGGCTGGATTCTAGAATACCTACCACACTTGAAATAGCAATTTTCTTGTTGTAATGTGTTCTGTTAGCTAAAATATGATGAAAAATTATAAATTTCGGTCGCGAAAGCAAATATTTATATGATTTTTTACAAAAATAAAGTCAGATTTTACCTATTTTTGAAATGAATATTTTTGTTTAAACATTCATAAACAAGCTTTTGGACCTATACTATGGATAAAATATAATGAAAAATGATAAAATTCGGGCGCGGAAGCAAATATTTATATAATTTTTTACAAAAATTAAGTCAGATTTTACCTATTTTTGATGAATACGTTGTATATTGTAAGCTTCATTGGCTGGATTCTAGAACACCTACCACACTTAAAATAGCAATTTACTTGTTGCAATGTTTTCTTTTACCTAAATTATGATGAAAAATCATAAAATTCGGCCGCGGAAGCAAATATTTATATGATTTTTTACAAAAATAAAGACTGATTTTACCTATTCTTGAAATGGATATTTTTGTTAAAACATTCATAAACATGCTTTTGGACCTATACTATGGATAAAATATAATGAAAAGTGATAAAATTCGGGCGCGGAAGCAAATATTTATATAATTTTTTACAAAAATTAAGTCAGATTTTACCTATTTTTGATGAATACGTTGTATATTGTAAGCTTCATTGGCTGGATTTTAGAATACCTACCACACTTGAAATAGAAATTTTCTTGTAGCAATGTTTTCTTTTAGCTAAAATATGATAAAAAATCATAATATTCGGGCGCGGAAGCAAATATTTATATGATTTTTTACAAAAATAAAGTCAGAATTTACCTATTTTTGAAATAGATATTTTTTTTAAAACATTCTTAAACATGCTTCTGGACCTATACTATGGATAAAATATAATAAAAAATTATAAAATGTGGGCGCGGAAGCAAATATTTATGTAATTTTTTACAAAAATTAAGTCAGATTTTACCTATTTTTGATGAATTCGTTGTATATTTTAAGCTTCATTGGCTGGATTCTAGAGTACCTACCACAATTGAAATAGCAATTTTCTTGTACCAATGTTTTCTTTTAGCTAAAATATGATGAAAAATCATAAAATTCTGGCGCGGAAGCAAATATTTATATGATTTTTTACAAAAATAAAGTCAGATTTTACCTATTTTTGGAATGGATATTTTTGTTAAAACATTCATAAACATGCTTTTGGACCTATACTATGAATAAAATATGATGACAAATTATAAAATTCGGGCGCGGAAGCAAATATTTATATGATTTTTTACAAAAATAAAGTCAGATTTTACCTAATATTAAGGAATACGATGTATATTGTAAGCTACATGGGCTGGATTCTAGAATACCTACCACACTTGAAATAGCAATTTTCTTGTTGCAATGTTTTCTGTTAGCTAAAATATGATGAAAAATTATAAAATTCGGTCGCGGAAGCAAATATTTATATGATTTTTTACAAAACTAAAGTCATATTTTACCTATTTTTGATGAATACGTTGCATATTGTGAGCTTCATTGGCTTTATTCTAGAATACCACCACACTTGAAATAGCAATTTTCTTATTGCAATGTTTTCTTTTAGCTAAAATATGATAAAAAATTATAAAATTCGGTTCGCGGAAGCAAATATTTATATGATTTTGTACAAAAATATAGTCATATTTTACCTATTTTTGAAATGGATATTTTTGTTAAAATATTCATAAACATGCTTTGGGACCTATACTATGGATAAAATATAATGAAAAATTATAAAATTCGGGCGCGGAAGCAGATATTTATGTAATTTTTTACAAAAATAAAGTCAGAATTTACCTATTTTTGAAATGGATATTTTTGTTTAAACATTCATAAACATGCTTTTGGACCTATACTATGGATAAAATATAATGAAAAATGATAAAATTCGGGCGCGGAAGCAAATATTTATATATTTTTTTACAAAAATTAAGTCAGATTTTACCTATTTTTGATGAATACGTTGTATATTGTAAGCTTCATTGGCTGGATTCTAGAATACCTACCACATTTAGTCTTAGACATCAGGCCATTCGCAGTTGTGTTTTTTTTGCTCTCTGCATTTTAGAGTATTTCTTGTGATTTTTGTGCTATATTTTTGGATAATGTGATACCATTCTGTGCGTGAGTTTGTGTACTTTTTTGATATACTATTTTTACATTAAGTGCATCGTCCATGTAAATGATATTTGATTTAAAATTGTATCATATTGTCCCATATACTCTTTACTATCTCTACAATTTAAATCCTGACTAATTAACACCGCCTATCACCTGTGCGCGGTCCACGAACTTTACCAGTGGTTCTGAATATTTTTACTTGATGAATTATTCTAAATCATCTCATAATGACCGAATGTGGCAAGTGTCGTACTAAAAAGAGGGATCTATTAGTTGGTTGTGAAGGCGCCTGTCAAAAATGGTACCATATATCATGCGTCAATATTACAGACGATGAATTCTGTTTATTGGAGAAATCCAGACATTTATTCTTTTCATGCAAAATTAACTGCGAAATAGTCTGTAAAAATAAAATTCTTAACTTGACTCTGTGAATTGTTGATGAAATAAGATCAAAACTACTAAATGTTCCTAATCAGCCCCATCTTGAGGAACTTTTTCAAAATTTAAAAACGGATCTAACCAAATATATTGCCGACTCTCTTACGTCCATCAAAAATGAGATGCTTACATCCATTAAAAATGAGATAGCATCGTCTGTCGACAAGAAAATACTGACTGCCCTTAATCAACCATCCTCTAATGCTTATTCCGGACCTTCGAGCTCCCAGGGCCCCACCTACTCCAGTATTGTGCAGCGTGTCGATCCTTCAGTGCCCCCAGTGTTAATTAAACCAAAAAATAGTGCTCAATCTAGTTCACTAACCAAATCGGACATCCTAAAAAACGTAGACCCTGTAGTATCCAATATCTCCATAAGTAGTGTCAAAAAAGCTAACAATGGTGCTCTAATAATAAAATGCAATAATGACGACCCTGACAAATTAAAAAATTTGGTGAATGACAAACTGTCCGTTAAATATGTCGTTAAACAACTTCCCGTATTACACCCACGCATTCGTGTAGTGGGCATGACGGACAATTTGGATGGCGATCAATTTCTCAACTATTTAAAAAATCAAAATAAAACTTGTTTCAGTGAGAATTCTAATTGCGATTTATTATTATATTCACCAACCAAGAAAAATAAAAATGTTTATCAAGCTTTAATCCAAGTTGATCGTAGCACTTATGACAAAATTATGCAGTCTGAGAACCTAATCATTGGATACGATTACTGTTCCGTTTTCGATGCCATTGAGTTGAGACGTTGTTTCAACTGTTGTGGATTTCACCATCATTCCAAACAATGTAAAAAGCAAGCTTCTTGTCCTAACTGTGCTGGTGATCATTTGCTTAAAAACTGTACATCTACTCAAGCGAAATGTATTAACTGTGTACGAAGCAACGTCTCAAATAAAACTATTTATGACACTGCACGCAATGTTTGGGACACAAAATGCCCTACTTTCATTGATACTTTTCAGAAATTCAAATCAAATATTCTTGGTAAATAGCAACTAAAGTTAAGTAATCGTGCCCAATCATCTAATCTCCACTGCTTTTATCAAAATATTCAAAGTCTTAATTTAAAACTTAATACATTATATTCAAATTGTTCGTCATGGGATTATGATATTGTTGCCTTTACTGAAACTTGGCTAAAAAATTGTACATTGGATTCTGAATTATGTGATAGATCATATAATATCTACAGATGTGACCGTAATTTTACTGCTTGCAATGTCACTCGTGGTGGAGGTGTTCTCCTACTAATAAAAAATAATATTAAATCTAGTCATGTTGACCTTAGTAATTACTCACACATTCTTCCCTGTAATGTAGATATTGTATGTTCTAAAATTGTAAATAACAACAAATCATTTTACGTTTTTGTTACATACATCCCTCCTGCACTTGACATTAATCATTACACAACTATTTTTGATTTCTTTGAGAGTCATCCGTTTCTATTCAACAACAATTTTATGATTTTAGGTGATTTTAACATACCTGATTTAGTGTTAGAAACGAACACTCCCAAAGTTAATCTATTTAATGGTTTCTTGGATATTCTTAATGCCACCCAGTATAACACAATCCTTAATGTAAACAACAGGCTTCTTGATGTTATTGTTTCCAATTCAGAATGTACAGTTAAACATGCCAATGATTTGATTCTTGATGTTGAATATGATCACCAACCAGCTCTCGAGTTTCAAATAATGTTTGATGCTACTAAAAATGATAAAGTCTACTACAAAGGAACGAATTACAACTTTAAATATGCTGATTTCCCCAAACTATATCAACTTATTGGCAATTTTGACTGGAACATTCTTACGCAGTACTCTGATGTTAACTCAGCTTGTGATTGTTTATATAACACCTTATACAGTTTCTTTGATGAATGTGTACCTGTTAAATCCCCACCTAAACGACACTATCCTCCTTGGTTTACTCCCGAAATTAAGGCTGATATTCGTCGCAAAGAACACTTTCGCAGGCTGAGTATTAAACACCCTAATAATTCCCACCTTCGTAATTGTTACCATGACTTACGTACTCAACTAAAACATAACATTAAAAAAGCCTATAAAGAATATAATGCACAGTGTGAATCTAATATCCAAAATGATCCTAACACTTTCTGGAAATTCATCAACTCTAAAAGGAAAACATCAACATTTCCCAGTGATATGATACTTAATAATATTAGTTACTCCAATCCCGAAGATATTGCTAATGGTTTCGCCTCTCATTTCAAATCTGTGTACACACAACCATCCAGTAACCCCTCTCCTAACCTTCCTTCTGACTCTACGCTAATTTCACTCAGTCATGTGACCAGAGATGATGTGAACAAAGCTATTTCAAAATTAAAATCTGGTTTGTCATGTGGTCCTGATCTCATTCCCAGTTTTTTAATCAAAGATTGTGCCTATCCTCTATCTCTTGCTCTTCATCATATATTTAAGTTATCATTAAAAACAAATACTTTTCCAGATAAAAGGAAATTAACTCGTATTATCCCTATTTTTAAAACAGGTAATACAGCTGACATTACAAATTACCGACCCATTGCTATATTATCAAATTTTAGTAAGATATTTGAAAAAATAATCTACACTACAATTTTCAGTAAAGCTAAAAACATGATTTCACCATTACAGCATGGGTTCATGGAAAAGAGATCTACCTCCACTAATCTCATCTATTTCACACACAAAATTTCTTCTATCTTAAATACCAAGCAACAAACCGATTGCGTATATACAGACTTTACCAAAGCCTTCGACAGAGTTGATCACACTATACTCCTTCAGAAATTACATTCATTTTCTTTATCATCGCCCCTTATTAATCTCCTCTCGTCATACCTATCTAATCGTCATTTATTTGTTCAATTTCTTGGCCACAAATCCTCTACTTTCATTTCTACTTCTGGGATTCCGCAAGGGTCTAATCTGGGCCCTTTACTTTTCCTTATTTTTATTAATGACATCACAGACATATTACTTTCTGATAAACTTCTGTTTGCTGACGATTTGAAAATATTTTATAATGTTTCCTCAGTTAACGACTGTGAATTTTTGCAAAATGACCTCAATAATTTGTTTAACTGGTGTACTAGAAATAATTTGAACTTAAATTTAAATAAATGTTACATAATGTCTTATACTCGTAAATCATCTCCTTTATTATTTAACTATACTATCAATTACTCTCCTTTACAGCGTTCTTCACATATTACTGACCTCGGTGTTACTTTTGATTCCAAACTTACTTTCTTAAATCATATTAACAATATTTGCAATTCCTCTTTTCGTATGCTTGGTTTTATTATTCGTCAAACTCGTTCCTTCTCTAATGTCACTTCTATTCTTTCACTGTATTATGCTTTTGTCCGCTCTAAACTCGAATATTGTTCTATTATCTGGAATCCCATCTATGACACTCATCTTGACCGCATCGAAAATATTCAGAAGAAATTTTTGAAATTTTTACATTTCAAAATACATAGTCAGTATCCTGACAATCAAATGCAGTATCTTAACCTATTGCACAAATTCAATATGCATAGTCTAACTGAACGTCGAGATTTTCATTCGGTCCATCATCTCTGCAAACTAATCCATGGTGACATTGACGATCCAATTAGCCTTCAATTACTTCCGTTCCATACTCCTTATGTGCTCACACGTTTTTCCCAAATTTTCTACCTTCCTACTGCTCGTTCGAATATCTTATCCTACTCACCTATATACCGGATGTGTCATTTATATAATCATAGTTATTCCGATGTTGATGTTTTCCTACATCGCCCTAATAAATTTCTTTCATTAATTAAAAAACAATAATTAATTTTAATTCTAACTTTGTCTTTTTATTGTTTTTAGACTTTATTTTATATCTTTTGTATGTTTATGGTTTTTCCTCTACCCCGTAATTGGGTTTTACCTGTCGGGTAGTGTAATTCTTAAATAAATAAATAAATAAATAAATTTGAAATAGCAATTTTCTTGTTGCAATGTTTTCTTTTACCTAAATTATGATGAAAAATCATAAAATTCGGGCGCGGAAGCAAATATTTATATGATTTTTTACAAAAATAAAGACTGATTTTACCTATTCTTGAAATGGATATTTTTGTTAAAACATTCATAAACATGCTTTTGGACCTATACTATGGATAAAATAAGGTGAAAAATTATAAAATTCGGGCGCGGAAGCAAATATTTATATGATTTTTTACAAAAATTAAGTCAGATGTTACCTATTTTTGATGAATACGTTGTATATTGTAAGCTTCATTGACTGGATTCTAGAATACCGACGACAATTGAAATAGCAATTTTCTTGTAGCAATGTTTTCTTTTAGCTAAAATATGATAAAAAAATCATAATATTCGGGCGCGGAAACAAATATTTATATGATTTTTTACAAAAATAAAGTCAGATTTTACCTATTTTTTAAATGGATATTTTTGTTAAAACATTCATAAACATGCTTTTGGACCTATACTATGGATAAAATATAATAAAAAATTAAGTCAGATTTTACCTATTTTTGGAATGGATATTTTTGTTAAAACATTCATAAACATGCTTTTGGACCTATACTATGAATAAAATATGATGAAAAATTATAAAATTCGGGCGCGGAAGCAAATATTTATATGATTTTTTACAAAAATAAAGTCTATAACACTGCTGTTAATTATATATACTATTTATTGTTTAATTATTACATCCACAGTTCGTATGAAAATAAAATGACAATTATAGTTATAATAGTTTAAGAAAATGTGGGTAATTTAAGTAGCTTGGTTACAGACGATGCGTATAGCTTGCGGTTGCGCGCTGAACTGGCTTCCTTTCGTTGTTTACTGGCTCAGGCAGGGGTGGATTTAGGCGGATTGTATATCCTCCCCCTCTGGTCCCGTCGAGGCGTCCTCGCTAAGGGACTAGGAGAATGGGCAGCGTGTCTTGGTGCGGCGCGGATTTGCGGGGTCGCCCTCTCTTCTTCTTGGGATAGATCGGAGCGGCATCTTCCTCACCAACTGGACTAATAAATGGCGTTAGTTCGGCTGTATGATACTTACCGACTATTCGCTTAGATTGGTTCCTCTCGGCAATCTCGTAAGTAGTTGGCGAAACCATCCGCGAGATAACATATGGGCCATCTCGTAATGGTAGCAGCTTTGCGGTCAAACCTTGGTCTGCTTGGCTTAGGAGGTGTGTTTTGATGAGAACCAAATCACATTCTTCATACAGGGGTGTTGGACGTCGATGCTCGTCCTGGTACCTCTTCTGTCGATCTTGTTCCTTCTCGTATCTCTCTTTTGCATCTTGTAAATCGTGAACAAGCCTTTTCAGGTATGGAGTAATTTCTGGGATGTGTGTTTCTTCGGCCACAATGGAACGGACATCATGTTGTACATCATGGGTGCTTCTTAGTTCCCTTCCAAAGGTTATAAATGCGGGTGTATAACCTGTATTATTGCATATACCTGTGTTTAGTGAAAATCTTATAGCAGGCAATTTCTGATCCCACGTTTTATGTTCTTTCCCCACGAAGATGGCTAACTTAGGCTTTATATCCCTATTCTTTCTTTCAGCGGGATTTGATTCGGCGTGGTACAGAGGATTGAAAGATTGCTTAATTCCCAAACAGTAACAAACTTGCTGTAGTATGCTACTAATGAATTGGACTCCGTTGTCGCTGATTATCTTTCTCGGTATTCCATATCTGAGGAAGACCTCTTCTATCAGGAGTCTTGCAGTTTCTTTTGCTGTTGCTTGCGCCATAGGAAAGACCTCTATCCACCTAGAGACTACGTCCTCCACTAGTAGAATCCAACGGTTTCCCTTTTCGGTTTCAGGCAATGGTCCAAAAAAATCAATAGCTAACACTTCAAATCGAGTTGAACGTACTGGGGTTTGTACTAACCCTGCTGGTTTGTTATTTATTGGTTTATATTTTTGGCATGCTAGACATTGTCGTATATGATTTGCTACATCTTTTCTCATGCCTACCCAATAATACTTTTGCTTTATTCTATGCAACGTTCGTTCTATTCCATCATGACAGGCAAACGGTGAATTATGATTTTCTTCTAGAATCTCTCTTCTCTGGTGTACTGGTATTACTCTTCTTGCTTCTTCTGTGTCGGTGTTTTGAGATAATCGATACAGTATTCCTTTCTCTACTAGGTATCCCCGTTGTGACCAGCGGCTTGCTTCATCACTTAGAGAGTCGTTTTCAAAGGTAGCAATTATTTTCTCTATTTCGGGATCCTTTAATTGTTGTTCTCTAACATCGTCGATAGAGTCATGTGATAAATCTACGGTAACTGTACATATTTCGCACGTTTCGCTCTCATGCACGCAATTTGGTCTGGAGAGTGCGTCTGCTATCACATTTACTTTTCCAGGTGCGTATTCTATTTTGAGGTTGTACGATTGTAGCCCATCGGGCTAAACGTCCTGTAGGCGATTTAAGAGTCATGAGCCAACGTAGAGGTTGATGGTCAGTCTTAATTATCACTTCTGAGCATTCAATGTATCCTCGGTATTTGTTTACAGCCCATACTATGGCCAAAGCCTCACGTTCAGTCGTGCTGTAATTTTTCTCAGCTATTGTTAATAGTCTTGAAGCATACTCTATGGGTCGCGCATTGTTTCTATCTCCCTGTAGTAGTACAGGCCCCAGAGCATATCCACTGGCATCTGTCCTTATAGTGTAGGGTTGCTGTTCATCTGCTTGAGCAAGGATTGGAGCCGATATCAAGCATTGTTTTAACTCTTCAAAAGCATTTTTCTGTCTCTCACTCCATTCCCACTTTGAGTTTTTCCTTGTAAGGATTGCGAAATGTTGGAAAAGTTCTTGATGAATTTCCTGTACCAAGAGCAGGTCTGTAAGAACCCTTTTAGTTGTTTCAAGTTTTTTGGAGCTGGCATTTTTGCAATTGCGGAGATCTTTTCAGGATCAGCTTTTATTCCGTCTTCCGTTAAAACATGCCCCAAATATTTGACTTCTTGGCATGCGATTTTACATTTTTTCCTATTCGCGCACAGTTTAAATTGTCTTAGTCGTTCGAATACTTTATTTAAGTCATTCACATGTTGTGCAAATGTTTCTGATAATATTATCAAATCATCAAGATATGCAAAAATGGTGATGTCTAAACCCGCACGGAATCGGTCTATCAGTCTGCAAAAAGTAGCCGGCGCGTTCTTCAATCCAAATGGCATTCGGGTGTATCTAAAGATCCCAAATGGAGTTATGAAAGCCGTCTTGTCACGATCTTCTTTCTTCACTCGCACCTGATGATATCCTGCTTTTAGATCGATGGTAGTCATGTAAGGGGTTTTCTTCGCTGCATGCAGAATTTCGTCTATTCGAGGCATCGGATATTTGTCACTAATGGTAATCGCGTTCAATTTCCTGTAGTCTATGCTTATTCTCGTTTGTCCATCCTTTTTCGGAACGAGAACTACTGGTGCAGCCCAAGGTGACTCACATTCTTCGATGATTCCTTGTTCTAGCATAGTGTTTATCTCTTTTTCCAAAAATTCTTTTTTGGGTTTCGCTAACGTATAAGGAGGAGAAGAAATGGGTTGCTGTCCTCTCTCGATATTAATGCTATGCTCGGCAAAGGGGGTTGGTTCTCCCCCTGCTTGAAAAATGTCCTCGTTATTCTTCAAGAGTGTATTGAGTTCATTCTTTTCTTCGATATTTAGTTTCATTCCTTCATCGGAACGCAGGCGAAGAGTTTCTGATTCAATATCATGTGCAGTTATTGAGCAATGTTTGTCTTCATTGAAGGAAAACAGTTCATGTTGCCCTTCTTTAAAGTGCCACGTTCGTTCAGCTGTACTCGTATTTAAGATAATACCAGCTTGTACAATAAAGTCACAACCAAGTAATGTTCTGTTATCATATTCTGTAGGTAGTACCAACATTTGTGTAGGTTTTGATTTATGTTTAATTTTTATGTTTACTTGTAACTTGAGTACTTCCTGAGTTTCGATACTTCCATCTGCTAACGTGATTGAGATGTATTCTTTGTGTACATCACATTTGTTTTTTATTAATTCATATAAATTCCGTCCCGCTATGCTGCGAGTAGCTCCTGTGTCAGCTATGACGGTTCCTTTATTGCCAAGTATTTCAATAGGTAGCATTGGTCTCGGATCATTTGATTTCTTCATGGACATTTGTATGTCTGCACTATAGAAACTGTTTTTATTTGCTTGTTCGTTGTTTGAACAATCTGGGCAATTGCACGAATGTAACCTGGTTTCTGGCAGCCATAGCAACGCGGAGTTGAAGATTATTTCTTTTCTTATTTTGGCGTGATCGTTTTCTCAGTTTTGGTTCCTTTCGCGGCCTTTGTACGACATTCAGTTTCTTTGTGTCCAAAATGATGACAGTAATCGCATTTCGGGCGTAGTTTGATCGGTTTTCTCCAATTTCTGTCGTTTTCTGTTTTCTTGTTATTGGTTTGTTGTAGCTGCACGTTCTCCGTGAATGATTGTTCGATTGCGCGAGATCGTTGGAGAAGTTCTTGAAAACTTTTTAGTTCACTTCGCGATACTCGTTTTCTAATTTTTCGTGATAGTAAACCGTATACCATGTCGAGTTGAGCTTGCTCTGGCAACTGATAGGGAAGTTGAGCGATTAGAGCGCGAATTCGGCACACGAAATGTTCGGTTTTTTCGTCACTATTCTGTTCATTTTTAAATATTTCCCGGTACACGAAATGTGGTGGAAGTTTTTGTGAGTACACCTCACGTAACGCCGTCACTGCACTATCCCATGTGGTAATGGATGACTTTACACCTTGCCACCAGGTAGCCGCTTGACCTTCCAACAGCATTGACAGTCCGCGTAATGCATTGTCGTTTGTCACTCCCGAACAGTCTTTGTATGTTAATATGTTGTCGAGAAATGCGTCGACACTGATTGTCTCATCACCGTTAAAACGCGCGGTGCAAATGACAAAACTTCCGGTAACGCGTGTTTCGTCTACCGTTTGTAAGTGAGGTTGTACACGAGCTTTGTAGATTCCAGACATAAGTTCATTAAACTGTTCATTTGTTAATGTTACAAAGGAATTGTTGTCGTTGCTTGCATCACTCGAAGTGCTATTGCGTTTCGGCGGCATCTTGCGTAACGATAAAATAACAGCGATTAATACAAAACAAATGTTCCTTCGCAATTTAATGAAAATACCACATTCCGAATCCCGTTACTACAACTTGCGGAATCCGTCCACTTGCATTTATGAAAATGACACTTGCGGAATCCCGTCACTACAACTTACGGAATCCGTCCACTTGTACTTATGAGTCAGCGAGAAAAATGACGCGCCACCAACACATATGCACATAACCTTTAAATTACTTTGCCACTAGTTGGACGCCAATATAACACTGCTGTTAATTATTTATACTATTTATTGTTTAATTATTACATCCACAGTTCGTATGAAAATAAAATGACAATTATAGTTATAATAGTTTAAGAAAATGTGGTTAATTTAAGTAGCTTGGTTACAGACAATGCGTATAGCTTGCGGTTGCGCGCTGAACTGGCTTCCTTTCGTTGTTTACTGGCTCAGGCAGGGGTGGATTTAGGCGGATTGTTATAAGTCAGATTTTACCTATTTTTAAGGAATACGTTGTATATTGTAAGCTACATGGGCTGGATTCTAGAATACCTACCACACTTGAAATAGCAATTTTCTTGTTGCAATGTTTTCTGTTAGCTAAAATATGATGAAAAATTATAAAATTCGGTCGCGGAAGCAAATATTTATATGATTTTTTACAAAAATTAAGTCAGATTTTACCTATTTTTAATGAATACGTTGTATACTGTAAGCTACATGGGCTGGATTCTAGAATACCTACCACACTTGAAATAGCAATTTTTCTTGTTGCAATGTTTTCTTTTAGCTAAAACATTATGAAAAATTATAAAATTCGGTCGCGAAGCAAATATTTATATGATTTTTTACAAAAAGAAAGTCAGATTTTACCTATTTTTGATGAATACGTTGCATATTGTAAGCTTTATTGGCTGGATTCTAGAATACCACCACACTTGAAATAGCAATTTTCTTGTTGCAATGTTTTCCTTTACCTAAATTATGATGAAAAATCATAAAATTCGGTCGCGGAAGCAAATATTTATATGATTTTTTACAAAAATTAAAGACTGATTTTACCTATTCTTGAAATGGATATTTTTGTTAAAACATTCATAAACATGCTTTTGGAACTATACTATGGATAAAATATGATGAAAAATTATAAAATTCGGTCGCGGAAGCAAATATTTATATGATTTTTTACAAAAATTAAGTCAGATATAACCTATTTTTGATGAATACGTTGTATATTGTAAGCTACATGGGCTGGATTCTAGAATACCTACCACACTTGAAATAGCTATTTTCTTGTTGCAATGTTACCTTTTAGCTAAAATATGATAAAAAATTATAAAATTCAAGCGCGAAAGCAAATATTTATATGATTTTTTACAAAAATAAAGTCAGATTTTACCTATTTTTGAAATGAATATTCTTGTTAAAAACATTCATAAAACATGCTTTTGGACCTATACTTTGGATAAAATATAATGAAAAATCATAAAATTCGGTCGCGGAAGCAAATATTTATATGATTTTTTACAAAAATAAAGACTGATTTTACCTATTCTTGAAATGGATATTTTTGTTAAAACATTCATAAACATGCTTTTGGAACTATACTATGGATAAAATATGATGAAAAATTATAAAATTCGGTCGCGGAAGCAAATATTTATATGATTTTTTACAAAAAATTAAGTCAGATATAACCTATTTTTGATGAATACGTTGTATATTGTAAGCTACATGGGCTGGATTCTAGCATACCTACCACCAATTGAAATAGCAATTTTCTTGTAGCATTGTTTTCTTTTAGCTAAATAAATGATAAAAAATCATAATATTTGGGCGCGGAAGCAAATATTTATATGATTTTTTACAAAAATAAAGTCAGATTTTACCTATTTTTGATGAATACGTTGCATATTGTAAGCTTCATTGGCTGGATTCTAGAATACCACCACACATGAAATAGCAATTATCTTGTTGCAATGTTTTCTTTTACCTAAATTATGATGAAAAATCATAAAAATTCGGGCGCGGAAGCAAATATTTATATGATTTTTTACAAAAATAAATACTGATTTTAACTATTCTTGAAATGGATATTTTTGTTAAAACATTCATAAACATGCTTTTGGAACTATACTATGGATAAAATATGATGAAAAATTATAAAAATTCGGGCGAGGAAGCAAATATTTATATAATTTTTTACAAAAATAAGTCAGATTTTACCTATTTTTGATGAATACGTTGTATATTGTAAGCTACATGGGCTGGATTTTAGCATACCTACCACAATTGAAATAGCAATTTTCTTGTAGCATTGTTTTCTTTTAGCTAAAATATGATAATTTTTGGGGGCGGAAGCAAATATTTATATGATATTTTTACAAAAATAAAGTCATATTTTACCTATTTTTGAAATGGATATTTTTGTTAAAACATTCCATAAACATGCTTTTGGACCTATACTATGGATAAATTATAATAATAAATTATAAAATTCGAGCGCGGAAGCAAATATTTATGTAATTCTTTACAAAAATTAAGTCAGATTTTAACCTATTTTTGATGAATTCGTTGTATATTGTAAGCTTCATTGGCTGGATTCTAGAATACAACCACACTTGAAATAGCAAATTTCTTGTTGCAATGTTTTCTTTTAGCTAAACTATAATGAAAAATCATAAAATTCGGGCGCGGAAGCATATATTTATATGATTTTTTACATAAATAAAGACTGATTTTAACTATTCTTAAAATGGATATTTTTGTTAAAATATTCATAAACATGCATTTGGAACTATACTATGGATAAAATATGATGAAAAATTATAAAATTCGGGCGCGGAAGCAAATATTTATATGATTTTTTACAAAAATAAAGTCAGATTTTACTTATTTTTGGAATGGATATTTTTGTTAAAACATTCATAAACATGCTTTTGGACATATACTATGAATAAATTATGATGAAAAATTATAAAATTCGGTCGCGGAAGCAAATATTTATATGATTTTTTACAAAAATAAAGGTCAGATTTTACCTATTTTTAATGAATACGTTGTATACTGTAAGCTACATGGGCTGGATTCTAGAATACCTACCACACTTGAAATAGCAATTTTCTTGTTGCAATGTTTTCTTTTAGCTAAAATATGATGAAAAATTATATAATTCGGTCGCGGAAGCAAATATTTATATGATTTTTTACAAAAAGAAAGTCAGATTTTACCTATTTTTGATGAATACGTTGCATATTGTAAGCTTCATTGGCTGGATTCTAGAATACCACCACACTTGAAATAGCAAATTTCTTGTTGCAATGTTTTCTTTTAGCTAAACTATGATGAAAATATCATAAAATTCGGGCGCAGATGCATATATTTATATGATTTTTTACAAAAATAAAGTCAGATTTTACCTATTTTTGAAATAGATATATTTGTTTAAAACATTCATAAACATGCTTTTGGACCTATACTATGAATAAAATATGATGAAAAATTATAAAATTCGGGCGCGGAAGCAAATATTTATATGATTTTTTACAAAAATAAAGTCAGATTTTACCTATTTTTGAAATGAATATTCTTGTTAAAAACATTCATAAACATGCTTCTGGACCTATACTTTGGATAAAATATAATGAAAAAATTATAAAATTCGGGCGCGGAAGCAAATATTTATATAATTTTTTACAAAAATTAAGTCAGATTTTTCCTATTTTTGCTGAATACGTTGTATATTGTAAGCTTCATTGGCTGGATTCTAGAATAACTACCACACTTGAAATAGCAATTATCTTGTTGCAATGTTTTCTTTTACCTAAATTATGATGAAAAATCATAAAATTCGGCCGCGGAAGCAAATACTTATATGATTATTTACAAAAATAAATACTGATTTTAACTATTCTTGAAATGGATATTTTTGTTACAACATTCATTAACATGCTTTTGGAACTATACTATGGATAAAATATGATGAAAAATTATAAAATTCGGGCGAGGAAGCAAATATTTATATAATTTTTTACAAAAATTAAGACAGATTTTACCTATTTTTGATGAATACGTTGTATATTGTAAGCTACATGGGCTGGATTCTAGCATACCTACCACAATTGAAATAGCAACTTTCTTGTAGCATTGTTTTCTTTTAGCTAAACTATGATAAAAAATCATAATTTTTTGGCGCGGAAGCAAATATTTATATGATTTTTTACAAAAATAATGTCAGATTTTACCTATTTTTGAAATGGATATTTTTGTTAAAACATTCATAAACATGCTTTTGGACCTATACTATGGATAAAATATAATAAAAAATTATAAAATTCGAGCGCGGAAGTAAATATTTATGTAATTTTTTACAAAAATTAAGTCGGATTATACCTATTTTTGATGAATTCGTTGTATATTGTAAGCTTTATTGGCTGGATTCTAGAATACTACCACACTTGAAATAGCAAATTTCTTGTTGCAATGTTTTCTTTTAGCTAAACTATAATAAATAAATCATAAAATTCGGGCGCGGGAGCATATATTTATCTGATTTTTTACAAAAATAAAGTCGGATTTTACCTATTTTTGAAATAAATATTTTTGTTAAAACATTCATAAACATGCTTTTGGTCCTATACTATGAATAAAATATGATGAAAAATTATAAAATTCGGGCGCGGAAGCAAATATTTATATGATTTGTTACAAAAATAAAGTCAGATTTTACCTATTTTTGGAATGGATATTTTTGTTAAATCATTCATAAACATGCTTTTGGACCTATACTATGAATAAAATATGATGAGAATATTATAAAATTCGGGCGCGGAAGCAATTATTTATATGATTTTTTACAAAAATAAAGTCAGATTTTACCCTATTTTTTAAGGAATACGTTGTATATTGTAAGCTACATGGGCTGGATTCTAGAATACCTACCACACTTGAAATAGCAATTTTCTTGTTGCACTGTTTTCTGTTAGCTAAAATATGATAAAAAATTATAAAATTCGGTCGCGGAAGCAAATATTTATATGATTTTTTACAAAAATAAAGTCAGATTTTACCTATTTTTAATAAATACGTTGTATACTGTAAGCTACATGGGCTGGATTTCTAGAATACCTACCACACTTGAAATAGCAATTTTCTTGTTGCAATGTTTTCTTTTAGCTAAAATATGATGAAAAATTATAAAATTCGGTCGCGGAAGCAAATATTTATATGATTTTTTTCAAAAATAAAGTCAGATTTTACCTATTTTTGATGAATACGTTGCATATTGTAAGCTTCATTGGCTGGATTCTAGAATACCACTACACTTGAAATAGCAATTTTCTTGTTGCAATGTTTTCTTTTACCTAAATTATGATGAAAAATCATAAAATTCGGGCGCGGAAGCAAATATTTATATGATTTTTTACAAAAAGAAAGTCAGATTTTACCTATTTTTTGATGAATACGTTGCATATTGTAAGCTTTATTGGCTGGATTCTAGAATACCACCACACTTGAAATAGCAATTTTCTTGTTGCAATGTTTTCCTTTACCTAAATTATGATGAAAAATCATAAAATTCGGTCGCGGAAAGCAAATATTTATATGATTTTTTACAAAAATAAAGACTGATTTTACCTATTCTTGAAATGGATATTTTTGTTAAAACATTCATAAACATGCTTTTGGAACTATACTATGGATAAAATATGATGAAAAAATTATAAAATTCGGTCGCGGAAGCAAATATTTATATGATTTTTTACAAAAATTAAGTCAGATATAACCTATTTTTGATGAATACGTTGTATATTGTAAGCTACATGGGCTGGATTCTAGAATACCTACCACACTTGAAATAGCTATTTTCTTGTTGCAATGTTACCTTTTAGCTAAAATATGATAAAAAATTATAAAATTCAAGCGCGAAAGCAAATATTTATATGATTTTTTACAAAAATAAAGTCAGATTTTACCTATTTTTGAAATGAATATTCTTGTTTAAAACATTCATAAACATGCTTTTGGACCTATACTTTGGATAAAATATAATGAAAAATCATAAAATTCGGTCGCGGAAGCAAATATTTATATGATTTTTTACAAAAATAAAGACTGATTTTACCTATTCTTGAAATGGATATTTTTGTTAATACATTCATAAACATGCTTTTGGAACTATACTATAGATAAAATATAATAAAAAATTATAAAATTCGGGCCGGAAGCAAATATTTATATGATTTTTTACAAATATTAAGTCAGATTTTACCTATTTTTTAATGAATACGTTGTATATTGTAAGCTACATGGGCTGGATTCTAGCATACCTACCACAATTGAAATAGCAATTTTCTTGTAGCATTGTTTTCTTTTAGCTAAAATATGATAAAAAATCATAATATTCTTGCGCGGAAGCAAATAATTTATAAGATTTTTTACTAAAATAAAGTCAGATTTTATCTATTTTTGAAATGGATATTTTTGTTAAAACATTCATAAACATGCTTTTAGACCTATACTATGGATAAATATAATATAAAATTATAAAATTCGGGCGCAGAAGCAAATATTTATGTAATTTTTTACGAAAATTAAGTCAGATTTTACCTATTTTTGATGAATTCGTTGTATATTTGTAAGCTTCATTGGCTGGATTCTAGAATACCTACCACAATTGAAATAGCAATCTTCTTGTGGCAATGTTTTCTTTTAGCTAAAATATAATGAAAAATTATAAAATTCGGGCGCGGAAGCAAATATTTATATGATTTTTTTACAAAAATAAAGTCAGATTTTACCTATTTTTTAAATGGATATTTTTGTTAAAACATTCATAAACATGATTTTGGACCTATACTATGAATAAAATATGATAAAAAATTATAAAATTCGGGCGCAAAAGCAAATATTTATATTATTTTTTACAAAAATAAAGTCAGATTTTACCTATTTTTGGAATGGATATTTTTGTTAAAACATTCATAAACATGCTTTTGGACCTATACTATGAATAAAATATGATGAAAAATTATAAAATTCGGGCGCGGAAGCAAATATTTATATGATTTTTTACAAAAAGAAAGTCAGATTTTACCTATTTTTGAAATGGATATATTTGTTAAAACATTCATAAACATGCTTTTGGACCTATACTTTGGATAAAATAAAATGAAAAATTATAAAATTCGGGCGCGGAAGCAAATATTTATATAATTTTTTACAAAAATTAAGTCAGATTTTACCTATTTATGATGAATACGTTGTATATTGTAAGCTTCATTGGCTGGATTCTAGAATACATACCACACTTGAAATAGTAATTTTCTTGTTGCAATGTTTTCTTTTACCTAAATTATGATGAAAATCATAAAATTCGGGCGCGGAAGCAAATATTTATATGATTTGTTACAAAAATAAAGACTGATTTTAACTATTCTTGAAATGGATATTTTTGTTAAAACATTCATAAACATGGTTTTGAAACTATACTATGGATAAAATATGGTGAAAAATTATAAAATTCGGGCGAGGAAGCAAATATTTATATAATTTTTTACAAAAATTTAGTCAGATTTTACCTATTTTTGATGAATACGTTGTATATTGTAAGCTACATGGGCTGGATTCTAGCATACCTACCACAATTGAAATAGCAATTTTCTTGTAGCATTGTTTTCTTTTAGCTAAAATATGATAAAAAATCATAATATTTGGGCGCGGAAGCAAATATTTATATGATTTTTTACAAAAATAAAGTCAGATTTTACCTATTTTTGAAATGGATATTTTTGTTTAAAACGTTCATAAACATGCTTTTGGACCTATACTATGGATAAAATATAATAAAAAATTATAAAATTCGAGCGCGGAAGCAAATATTTATATGATTTTTTACAAAAAGAAAGTCAGATTTTACCTATTTTTGATGAATACTTTTGCATATTGTAAGCTTAATTGGCTGGATTTCCTAGAATACCACCACACTTGAAATAGCAATTTTCTTGTTGCAATGTTTTTCTTTTACCTAAATTTATGATGAAAAATCATAAAATTCGGTCGCGGAAGCAAATATTTATATGATTTTTTACAAAAATTAAGTCAAATTTAACCTATTTTTTGATGAATACGTTGTATATGGTAAGCTACATGGGCTGGATTCTAGAATACCTACCACACTTGAAATAGCTATTTTCTTGTTGCAATGTTTCCTTTTAGCTAAAATATGATGAAAAATTATAAAATTTGGGCGCGGAAGCAAATATTTATATGATTTTTTACAAAAATAAAGTCAGATTTTACCTATTACTCTGAGATAGCGCGT
>JAQOWZ010000242.1:0-90979 GCA_035578165.1 Stenolophus ochropezus | reverse complement strand
ACGCGCTATCTCAGAGTATGAATACGTTGTATATTGTAATCTACATGGGCTGGATTCTAGAATACCTAACAAACTTGAAATAGCAATTATCTTGTTGCAATGTTTTCTTTTACCTAAATTATAATGAAAAATCATAAAATTCGGGCACTGAAGCAAATATTTATATGACTTTTTACAAAAATAAAGTCAGATTTTACCTATTATTGAAATAGATATTTTTGTTCAAACATACATAAACATGCTTTTGGACCTATACTGTGGATAAAATATGATGAAAAATTATAAAATTCGGGCGCGGAAGCAAATATTTATATGATTTTTTACAAAAAAAAACAAAGTCAGATTTTACCTATTTTTGATGAATACGTTGTATATTGTAAGCTGGATTCTAGAATACCTAACGCACTTGAGTAGCAATTTTCTTGTTGCAATGTTTTCTTTTGGCTAAAATATAATGAAAAATCATAAAATACAGGCGCCGAAGCAAATATTTATATGATTTTTTACAAAAAAAAAGTCAGTTGTTTACCTATTTTTGATGAATACGTTGTATATTGTAAGCTACATGGGCTGGATACTAGAATACCTAACACGTTTGAAACAGCAATTTTCTTGTTGCAATGTTTTCTTTTTGCTAAAATATGATGAAAAATCATAAAATTCGGACGCGGAAGCAAATATTTAAATGATTTTTTACAAAAATAAAGTCAGATTTTACCTATTCTTGAAATGGATATTTTTGTTAAAACTATCATAAACATGCTTTTGGACCTATACTATGGATAAAATATGATAAAAAATTAAAAAATTCGGGCGCGGGAAGCAAATATTTATATGATTTTGTACAAAAAAAGTCAGATTTTACCTATTTTTGATGAATACGTTGTATATTGTAAGCTGGATTCTAGAGAACCTAACACACTTGAAATAGCAATTTTCTTGTTGCAATGTTTTCTTTTAGCTAAAATATGATGAAAAATCATAAAATTCGGGTGCGGAAGCAAATATTTATATGATTTTTTACAAAATAAAGTTCGATTTTACCTATTTTTGAAATGGATATTTTTGTTTAAAACATTCATAAACATGCTTTTGGACTAATACTATGGTTAAAATATGATGAAAAATTATAAAATTTGGGCGCGGAAGCAAATATTTATATAAGTTTTTACAAAAATAAAGTCAGATTTTACCTATTTTTGATGAACACGTTGTATAGTGTAAGCTTCAATGGTTGGATTCTAGAATACCTACCACACTTGAAATAGCAATTTTCTTGTTGTAATGTTTTCTTTTACCTAAATTATGATGAAAAATCATAAAATTCGGGCGCGGAAGCAAATACTTATATGACTTTTTACAAAAATAAAGTCATATTTTACCTATTTTTGAAATGGATATTTTTGTTAAAACATTCATAAACATGCTTTTGGACCTATACTGTGGATAAAATATGATGAAAAATTATAAAATTCGGACGCGGAAGCAAATATTTATATGATTTTTTACAAAAAAAACGTCAGATTTTACCTATTTTTGATGAATACGTTGTATATTGTAATCTACATGGGCTGGATTCTAGAATACCTAACAAACTTGAAATAGCAATTATCTTGTTGCAATGTTTTCTTTTACCTAAATTATAATGAAAAATCATAAAATTCGGGCACTGAAGCAAATATTTATATGACTTTTTACAAAAATAAAGTCATATTTTACCTATTTTTGAAATGGATATTTTTGTTAAAACATTCATAAACATGCTTTTGGACCTATACTGTGGATAAAATATGATAAAAAATTATAAAATTCGGGCGCGGAAGCAAAAATTTATATAATTTTTTACAAAAATTAAGTCAGATTTTACCTATCTTTTAAGAATATGTTTTATATTGTAAGCTTTATTAGCTGGATTCTAGAATACCTACCACACTTGAAATAGCAATTTTCTTGTTGCAATGTTTTCTTTTACCTTAATTATGATGAAAATTCATAAAATTTGGGCGCGGAAGCAAATATTTATTTTATTTTTTACAAAAATAAAGTCAGATTTTACCTATTCTTGAAATGGATATTTTTGTTAAAACATTCATTAACATGCTTTTGGACCTATACTGTGGATAAAATATGATGAAAAATTATAAAATTCGGGCGCGGAAGCAAATATTTATATGATTTTTTACAAAAAAAAGTCAGATTTTACCTATTTTTGATGAATACGTTATATATTGTAAGCTACATGGGCTGGATTCTAGAATACCTAACACACTTGAAATAGCAATTTTCTTTTTGCAATGTTTTCTTTTAGCTAATATATGATGAAAAATCTTAAAATTCGGGTGCGGAAGCAAATATTTATATGATTTTTTACAAAAATAAAGTCAGATTTTACCTATTCTTGAAATAGATATTTTTGTTAAAACATTCATAAACATGCTTTTGGACCTATACTGCGGATAAAATATAATGAAAAATTATAAAATTCGGGCGCGGAAGCAAATATTTATATGATTTTTTACAAAAAAAAACAAAGTCAGACTTTACCTATTTTTGATGAATACGTTGTATATTGTAAGCTACATGGGCTGGATTCTAAAATACCTAACACACTTGAAATAGTAATTTTCTTTTTGCAATGTTTTCTTTTAGCTAAAATATGATGAAAAATCTTAAAATTCGGGTGCGGAAGCAAATATTTATATGATTTTTTACAAAAATTAAGTCAGATTTTACCTATTTTTGAAAGGGATATTTTTGTTAAAACATTCATAAACATGCTTTTGGACCTATACTGTGGATAAAATATGATAAAAAATTATAAAATTCGGGCGCGGAAGCAAAAATTTATATAATTTTTTACAAAAATTAAGTCAGATTTTACCTATCTTTTAAGAATACGTTTTATATTGTAAGCTTTATTAGCTGGATTCTACAATACCTACCACACTTGAAATAGCAATTTTCTTGTTGCAATGTTTTCTTTTACCTTAATTATGATGAAAAATCATAAAATTTGGGCGCGGAAGCAAATATTTATTTTATTTTTTACAAAAATAAAGTCAGATTTTACCCTATTCTTGAAATGGATATTTTTGTTAAAACATTCATTAACATGCTTTTGGACCTATACTGTGGATAAAATATGATGAAAAATTATAAAATTCGGGCGCGGAAGCAAATATTTATATGATTTTTTACAAAAAAAAGTCAGATTTTACCTATTTTTGATGAATACGTTATATATTGTAAGCTACATGGGCTGGATTCTAGAATACCTAACACACTTGAAATAGTAATTTTCTTTTTGCAATGTTTTCTTTTAGCTAAAATATGATGAAAAATCTTAAAATTCGGGTGCGGAAGCAAATATTTATATGATTTTTTACAAAAATAAAGTCAGATTTTACCTATTCTTGAAATAGATATTTTTGTTAAAATATTCATAAACATGCTTTTGGACCTATACTGCGGATAAAATATAATGAAAAATTATAAAATTCGGGCGCGGAAGCAAATATTTATATGATATTTTACAAAAATAAAGTCAGATTTTACCTATTCTTGAAATAGATATTTTTGTTAAAACATTCATAAACATGCTTTTGGACCTATACTGCGGATAAAATATAATGAAAAATTATAAAATTCGGGCGCGGAAGCAAATATTTATATGATTTTTTACAAACAAAAACAAAGTCAGACTTTACCTATTTTTGATGAATACGTGTATATTGTAAGCTACATGGGCTGGATTCTAAAATACCTAACACACTTGAAATAGTAATTTTCTTTTTGCAATGTTTTCTTTTAGCTAAAATATGATGAAAAATCTTAAAATTCGGGTGCGGAAGCAAATATTTATATGATTTTTTACAAAAATTAAGTCAGATTTTACCTATTTTTGAAAGGGATATTTTTGTTAAAACATTCATAAACATGCTTTTGGACCTATACTGTGGATAAAATATGATAAAAAATTATAAAATTCGGGCGCGGAAGCAAAAATTTATATAATTTTTTACAAAAATTAAGTCAGATTTTACCTATCTTTTAAGAATACGTTTTATATTGTAAGCTTTATTAGCTAGATTCTAGAATACCTACCACACTTGAAATAGCAATTTTCTTGTTGCAATGTTTTCTTTTACCTTAATTATGATGAAAAATCATAAAATTTGGGCGCGGAAGCAAATATTTATTTTATTTTTTACAAAAATAAAGTCAGATTTTACCTATTCTTGAAATGGATATTTTTGTTAAAACATTCATTAACAAGCTTTTGGACCTATACTGTGGATAAAATATGATGAAAAATTATAAAATTCGGGCGCGGAAGCAAATATTTATATGATTTTTTACAAAAAAAAGTCAGATTTTACCTATTTTTGATGAATACGTTATATATTGTAAGCTACATGGGCTGGATTCTAGAATACCTAACACACTTGAAATAGCAATTTTCTTTTTGCAATGTTTTCTTTTAGCTAAAATATGATGAAAAATCTTAAAATTCGGGTGCGGAAGCAAATATTTATATGATTTTTTACAAAAATAAAGTCAGATTTTACCTATTCTTGAAATAGATATTTTTGTTAAAACATTCATAAACATGCTTTTGGACCTATACTGCGGATAAAATATAATGAAAAATTATAAAATTCGGGCGCGGAAGCAAATATTTATATGATATTTTACAAAAATAAAGTCAGATTTTACCTAATTTTGATGAATACGTTGTATATTGTAAGCTACATGGGCTGGATTCTAGAACACCTAACACACTTGAAATAGCAATTTTCTTGTTGCAATGTTTTCTTTTAGCTAATATATGATGAAAAATCTTAAAATTCGGGTGCGGAAGCAAATATTTATATGATTTTTTCCAAAAATAAAGTCAGATTTTACCTATATTTGAAATAGATATTTTTGTTAAAACATTCAGAAACATGCTTTTGGACCTATACTATGAATAAAATATGATAAAAAATTATAAAATTCGGGCGCGGAAGCAAATATTTATATAATTTTTTACAAAAATTAATTCAGATTTTACCTATTTTTGAAATGGATATTTTTGTTAAAATATTCATAAACATGCTTTTGGACCTATACTATGGATAAAATATAATGAAAAATTATAAAATTCGGGCGCGGAGGCAAATATTTGTATAATTTTTTACAAAAAAAAGTCAAATTTTACCAATTTTTGATGAATACGTTGTATATTGTAAGCTTCATTGCCTGGATTCTAGAATACCTACCACACTTGAAATAGCAATTTTTTTGTAGCAATGTTTTCTTTTACCTAAATTATGGTGAAAAATAATAAAATTCGGGCGTGGAAGCAAATATTTATATGATTTTTTACAAAAATAAAGTCAGATTTTACCTATTCTTGAAATGTATAATTATGTTAAAACATTCATAAACATGCTTTTGGACCTATACTGTGGATATAATATGATGAAAAATTATAAAATTTGGGCGCGGAAGCAAATATTTACATGATTTTTTACAAAAAAAAAAATGTCAGATTTCACCTCTTTTTGATGAATACGTTGTATATTGTAAGCTACATGGGCTGGATTCTAGAATACCTACCATACTTGAAATAGCAATTTTCTTGTTACAATGTATTCTTTTACCTAAATCATGATGAAAAATCATAAAATTCGGGCGCGGAAGCAAATATTTATATGATTTTTTACAAAAATAAAGTCAGATTTTACCTATTCTTGAAATAGATATTTTTGTTAAAACATTCATAAACATGCTTTTGGACCCATACTGCGGACCAAAATATAATGAAAAATTATAAAATTCCTGCGCGGAAGCAAATATTTATATGATTTTTTACAAAAATAAAGTCAGATTTTACCTAATTTTGATGAATACGTTGTATATTGTATGCTACATGGGCTGGATTCTAGAACACCTAACACACTTGAAATAGCAATTTTCTTGTTGCAATGTTTTCTTTTAGCTAAAATATGAGGAAAAATCTTAAAATTCGGGCGCGGAAGCAAATATTTACATGATTTTTTACAAAAATTAAGTCAGATTTTACCTATTTTTGAAATGGATATTTTTGTTAAAACATTCATAAACATGCTTTTGGACCTATACTATTTATAAAATATAATGAAAAATTATAAAATTCGGGCGCGGAGGCAAATATTTGTATAATTTTTTACAAAAAAAAAGTCAAATTTTACCAATTTTTTATGAATACGTTGTATATTGTAAGCTTCATTAGCTGGATTCTAGAATACCTACCACACTTGAAATAGCAATTTTCTTGTTGCAATGTTTTCTTTTACCTAAATTATGATGAAAAATCATAAAATTTTGGCGCGGAAGCAAATATTTACATGATTTTTTACAAAAATAAAGTCAGATTTTACCTATTTTTGAAATGGATATTTTTGTTAAAACATTCATAAACATGCTTTTGGACCAATACTATGGATAAAATATGATAAAAATTATAAAATCCGGGCGCGGAAGCAAATATTTATATAATTTTTTACAAAAATAAAGTCAGATGTTACCTATTTTTGATGAATACGTTGTATATTGTAAGCTTCAATGGCTGAATTCTAGAATACCTACGACACTTGAAATAGAAATTTTCTTGTTGCAATGTTTTCTTTTGTCTAAATTATGATGAAAAATCATAAAATTCGGGCGCGAAATCAAATATTTATATGATTTTTTACAAAAATAAAGTCAGATTTTACCTATTCCTGAAATAGATATTTTTGATAAAACATCATAAACATGCTTTTGGACCTATACTGTGGATAAAATATGATGAAAAATTATAAAATTCCGGTGCGGAAGCAAATATTTATATGATTTTTTACAAAAAAAAGTCAGATTTTACCTAGTTTTGATGAATACGTTGTATATTGTAAGCTACATGGGCTGGATTCTAGAGTACCTAACACACTTGAAATAGCAATTTTCTGTTGCAATGTTTTCTTTTAGCTAAAATATGATGAAAAATCATAAAATTCGGGCGCGGAAGCAAATATTTATATGATTTTTTACAAAAATAAAGTCAGATTTCACCTATTTTTGAGAGGGATATTTTTGTTAAAACATTCATAAACATGCTTTTGGACCTATGCTGTGGATAAAATATGATAAAAAAATTTAAAAATTCGGGCGCGGAAGCAAATTTTGACATGATTTTTTACAAAAATAAAGTCAGATTTTACCTATTTTTGATGAATACGTTGTATGTTGTAAGCTACATGGGCTGGATTCTAGAATACCTAACACACTTGTAATAGCAAATTTCTTGTTGCAATGTTTTCTTTTAGCTAAAATGTGATAAAAAAATCATAAAATTCGGGCGCGGAAGCAAATATTTATATGATATTTTACAAAAATAAAGTCAGATTTTACCTATTTTTGAAATAAATATTTTTGTTAAAACATTCATAAACATGCTTTTGGACCAATACTATGGATAAAATATGATGAAAAATTATAAAATTCGGGCGCGGAAGCAAATATTTATATAATTTTTTACAAAAATAAACCCAGATTTTACCTATTTTTGATGAATACGTTATATATTGTAAGCTTCAATGGCTGGATTCTAGAATACCTACCACACTTGAAATAGCAATTTTCTTGTTGCAATGTTTTCTTTTACCTAAATTATGACGAAAAATCATAAAATTCGGGCGCGGAAGCAAATATTTATATGATTTTTTACAAAAATAAAGTCATATTTTACCAATTCTTGAAATGGATATTTTTGTTAAAACATTCATAAACATGCTATTGGACCTATACTGTGGATAATATATGATGAAAAATTATAAAATTCGGGCGCGGAAGCAAATATTTATATGAGTTTTTACAAAAATAAAGTCAGATTTTACCTATTCTTGAAATTGATATTTTTGTTAAAACTTTCTAAAACAAGCTTTTGGACCTATACTGTGGACAAAATATGATGAAAAATTATAAAATTTGGGCGCGGAAGCAAATATTTATATGATTTTTTACAAAAAAAAAGTCAGATTTTACCTATTTTTGATGAATACGTTGTATATTGTAAGCTACATGGGCTGGATTCTAGAGTACCTAACAAACTTGAAATAGCAATTTTCTTGTTGCAATGTTTTCTTTTAGCTAAAATATGATGAAAAATCATAAAATTCGGGCGCGGAAGCAAATATTTATATGATTCTTTACAAAAATAAAGTCAGATTTCACCTATTTTTGAGAGGGATATTTTTGTTATAACATTCATAAACCTGCTTTTGGACCTAAACTATGGATAAAATATGATACAAAATATAAAATTTGGGCGCGGAAGCAAATATTATTATGATTTTTTACAAAAATAAAGTCAGATTTTACCTATTTTTGATAATTACGTTGTATATTGTAAGCTTCATTGGCTGGATTCTATCATACCTACCACTCTTGAAATAGCAATTTTCTTGTTGCCAATGTTTTCTTTTACCTAAATTATGATAAAAAATCATAAAATTCGGGCGCGGAAGCAAATATTTATATGATTTTTTACAAAAAAAAAGTCAGATTTTACTTATTCTTGATGAATACGTTGTATATTGTAAGCTACATGGGCTGGATTCTAGAATACCTAACAAACTTGAAATAGCAATTTTCTTGTTGCAATGTTTTCTTATAGCTAAAATATGATGAAAAATCATAAAATTCGGGAGCGGAAGCAAATATTTATGATTTTTTACAAAAAAAAAGTCAAATTTTATTTTTTTGATGAATACGTTGTAAGCTTCATTATCTGGATTCTAGAATACCTATCACACTTGAAATAGCAATTTTCTTGTTGCAATGTTTTCTTTTACCTAAATTATGATGAAATATCAAAAAATTTGGGCGCGGAAGCAAATATTTACATGATTTTTTACAAAAATAAAGTCAGATTTTACCTATTTTAGAAATGGATATTTTTGTTAAAACATTCATAAACATGCTATTGGACCAATACTATAGATAAAATATGATATAAATTATAAAATTCGGGCGCGGAAGCAAATATTTATATAATATTTTACAAAAATAAAGTCAGATGTTACCTATTTTTGATGAATACGTTGTATATTGTAAGCTTCAATGGCTGGATTCTAGAATACCTACCACACTTGAAATAGCAATTTTCTTGTTGCAATGTTTTCTTTTGTCTAAATTATGATAAAAAATCATAAAATTCGGGCGCGAAATCAAATATTTATATGATTTTTTACAAAAATAAAGTCAGATTTTACCTATTCTTGAAATAGATATTTTTGTTAAAACATTCATAAACCTGCTTTTAGACCTATACTGTGGATAAAATATGATAAAAAATTATAAAATTCCGGCGCGGAAGCAAATATTTATATGATTTTTTACAAAAAAAAGTCAGATTTTACCTAGTTTTGATGAATACGTTGTATATTGTAAGCTACATGGGCTGGATTCTAGAGTACCTAACACACTTGAAATAGCAATTTTCCTGTTGCAATGTTTTCTTTTAGCTAAAATATGATGAAAAATCATAAAATTCGGGCGCGGAAGCAAATATTTATATGATTTTTTACAAAAATAAAGTCAGATTTCACCTATATTTGAGAAGGATATTTTTGTTAAAACATTCATAAACATGCTTTTGGACCTATACTGTAGATAAAATATGATAAAAAATTATAAAATTCGGGCGCGGAAGCAAATTTTGACATGATTTTTTACAAAAATAAAGTCAGATTTTACCTATTTTTGATGAATACGTTGTATGTTGTAAGCTTCATTATCTGGATTCTTGAATACCTATCACACTTGAAATAGCAATATTCTTGTTGCGATGTTTTCTTTTACCTAAATTATGATGAAAAATCATAGAATTCGGGCGTGGAAGCAAATATTTATATGATTTTTTTAAAAAAAGTCAGTTTTTACCTATTCTTGAAATGGATATTTTTGTTAAAACATTCATAAACATGCTTTTGGACCTATACTGTGGATAAAATATGATGAAAAATTATAAAATTTAGGCGCTGAAGCAAATATTTATATGATTTTTTACAAAAAAAAAGTCAGATTTTACCTATTTTTCATGAATACGTTGTATATTGTAAGCTACATGGGCTGGATTCTGGAATACCTAACACACTTGTAATAGCAATTTTCTTGTTGCAATGTTTTCTTTTAGCTAAAATGTGATAAAAAATCATAAAATTCGGGCGCGGAAGCAAATATTTATATGATTTTTTACAAAAATAAAGTCAGATTTTACCTATTTTTGAAATAAATATTTTTGTTAAAACATTCATAAACATGCTTGTGGACCAATACTATGGATAATATATGATGAAAAATTATAAAATTCGGGCGCGGAAGCAAATATTTATATAATTTTTTACAAAAATAAACCCAGATTTTACCTATTTTTGATGAATACGTTGTATATTGTAAGCTTCATTAGCTGGATTCTAGAATACCTACCACACTTGAAATAGCAATTTTCTTGTTGCAATGTTTTCTTTTACCTAAATTATGATGAAAAATCATAAAATTTGAGCGCGGAAGCAAATATTTATATGATTTTTTACAAAAATAAAGTCAGATTTTACCTATTCTTGAAATAGATATTTTTGTTAAAACATTCATAAACATGCTTTTGGACCTATGCTGTGGATAAAATATGATGGAAAATTATAAAATTCGGGCGCGGAAGCAAATATTTATATGATTGTTTACAAAAAAAAAGTCAAATTTTATTTATATTTGATGAATACGTTGTAAGCTTTATTAGCTGGATTCTAGAATACCTACCACACTTGAAATAGCATTTTTCTTGTTGCAAAGTTTTCTTTTACCTAAATTATGATGAACAATCATAAAATTCCGGCGCGGAAGCAAATAATTATATGATTTTTTACAAAAAAAAAATCAGATTTTACCTATTTTTGATGACTACGTTGTATATTGTAAGCTACATGGGCTGCATTCTAGAATACCTAACACACTTGAAATAGCAATTTTTTGTTGCAATGTTTTCTTTTTTCTAAAATATGATGAAAAATCATAAAATTCGGTCGCGGAAACAAATATTTATATGATCTTTTACAAACATAAAGTCAGATTTTACCTATTCTTGAAATGGATATTTTTGTTAAAACATTCATAAAAATACTTTTGGACCTATACTGTGGATAAAATATGACAAAAAATTATAAAATTCAGGCTCGTAAGCAAATATTTATATGATTTTTTACAAAAGAAAAGTCAGATTCTACCAATTTTTGATGAATACGTTGTATATTGTAAGCTACATGGGCTGGATTCTAGAATACCTAACACACTTGAAATTGCAATTTCCTGTTGAAATGTTTTCTTTTAGCTAAAATATGATGAAAAAATCATAAAATTCGGGCGCGGAAGCAAATATTTATATGATTTTTCACAAAAATAAAATCAGATTTTACCTATATTTGAAATAGATATTATTGTTAAAACATTCATAAACATGCTTTTGGACCTATACTATGCATAAAATATGATAAAAAATTATAAAATTCGGGCGCGGAAGCAAATATTTATATAATTTTTTACAAAAATGAAGTCAGATTTTACATATTTTTGATGAATACGTTGTATATTGTAAGCTTCATGGCTGGATTCTAGAATACCTACCACACTTGAAATAGCAATTTTCTTGTTGCAATGTTTTCTTTTACCTAAATTATGATGAAAAATCATAAAATTTGGGCGCGGAAGCAAATATTTATATCATTTTTTACAAAAATAAAGTCAGATTTTACCTATTCTTGAAATGGATATTTTTGTACAAACATACATTAACATGCTTTTGGACTTATACTGTAGATGAAATATGATGAAAAATTATAAAATTCGGGCGCGGAAGCAAATATTTATATGATATTTTACAAAAATAATGTCAGATTTTACCTATTTTTGAGAAGGATATTTTTGTTAAAACATTCATAAACATGCTTTTGGACCTTGAGACGCGTCCCTGTTCGGGGGCGCCAATTTGCGACGATCACTTGGGCCGCTGCGGGATGTTGTTGGTCCGCGATGTCGTGGGTTCTCTTGCAGGATGTCGGGTTGTTCTCGGGCGCCAATCTGCGGCACCTGCGAGGAAAGTGACGTGTGCCACGGGAGCTCTATGTCGGTCGGGCCAAGGTTTAGCACAGACAGACAAAAGCAAGTATAATATTTTATTGTACAAAAATTACTACACCTAGTGTTTTACTGAGCCGTAGGAAGTGAAATAGTGACAAACTAATCGCGGTTCTACTCAGCCGTCGACGGAGTTCGCGGTGGGGAGCCACCAACGGGTCTTCTCCGATAACTACGGAACGTAAAGCAGTGAGAAAAGAGAAAAAAACTACTAAGTTAAAACACGGATCTGCCCAACAGCCGTAGAAACACGCGGTGGTAACCACCAACGGAGTTTCCCCTTAGGCGTGGAATGCAGCGAGCTGAAGGCTCTGAGAAACGGCGGTAGGAGCTACCAACCTGTATCCTCTGACAGCAGCGGAATTTAAGAAAAAAATTCAAAAATGAACAAGCAACTTACAAAAAGACTCGATTCGGAACAGAACTGTTAGACGTTTTAGTCGTCGTAGACCTAAATTATGATGAAAAATCATAAAATTCTGGCGCGGAAGCAAATATTTATATGATTTTTTACAAAAAAAAAAAGTCAGATTTTACCTATTTTTGATGAATACTTTGTATATTGTAAGCTACATGGGCTGGATTCTAGAATACCTAACACACTAGAAGTAGCAATTATCTTGTTGCAATGTTTTCTTTTAGCTAGAATATGATGAAAAATTATAAAATTCGGGCGCGGAAGCAAATATTTATATGATTTTTTACAAAAGAAAGTGAAATTTTACCTATTTTTGATGAATACATTGTATATTGTAAGCTACATGGGCTGGATTCTAGAATACCTAACACACTTGAAATAGCAATTATCTTGTTGCAATGTTTTCTTTTAGCTAAAATATGATGAAAAATTATAAAATTCGGGCGCGGAAGCAAATACTTATATAATTTTTTACAAAAAAAGTCAGATTTTACCTATTTTTGATGAATACGTTGTATATTGTAAGCTACATGGGCTGGATTCTAGAATACCTAACACACTTGAAATAGCAATTTTCTTGTTGCAATGTTTTCTTCTAGCTAAAATATGATAAAAAATCATAAAATTCGGGCGTGGAAGCAAATATTTATATGATTTTTTACAAAAAAAAGTCAGATTTTACCTATATTTGAAATGGATATTTTTGTTAAAACATTCATAAACATGCTTTTGGACCAATACTATGGATAAAATATGATGAAAAATTATAAAATTCGGGCGCGGAAGCAAATATTTATATGATTTTTTACAAAAAAAAGTCAGATTTTACCTATGTTTGATGAATACGTTGTATATTGTAAGCTACATGGGCTGGATTCTAGAATACCCTAACACACTTGAAATAGCAATTTTCTTGTTGCAATGTTTTCTTTTACCTAAATTATGATGAAAAATCATAAAATTCGGGCACGGATGCAAATATTTATGATTTTTTACAAAAATAAAGTCAGATTTTAGTTATCCTTGAAATGGATATTTTTGTTCAAACATTCATAAACATGCTTTTGGACCTATACTGTGGATAAAATATGATAAAAAATTATAAAAATCGGGCGCGGAAGCAAAGATTTATATGATTTTTTACAAAAAAAAATAAAATCAGATTTTACCTATTTTTGATGAATACGTTGTATATTGTAAGCTACATGGGCTGGATTCTAGAATACCTACCACACTTGAGATAGCAATTTTCTTGTTGCAATGTTTTCTTTTACCTAAATTATGATGAAAAATCATAAAATTCGGGCGCGAAAGCAAATATTTATATGATTTTTTACAAAAATAAAGTCAGATTTTACCTATTCTTGAAATAGATATTTGTGTTAAAACATTCATAAACATGCTTTTGGACCTATACTGTGGATAAAATATGATGAAAAATTATAAAATTCGGGCGCGGAAGCAAATATTTATATGATTTTTTACAAAAAAAAGTCAGATTTTACCTATTTTTGATGAATCCGTTGTATATTGTAAGCTACATGGGCTGGATTCTAGAGTACCTAACACACTTGAAATAGCAATTTACCTGTTGCAATGTTTTCTATTAGCTAAAATATGATGAAAAATTATAAAATTTGGGCGCGGAAGCAAATATTTATATGATTTTTTACAAAAATAAAGTCAGATTTCACCTATTTTTGAGAGGGATATTTTTGGTTAAACATTCATAAACATGCTCTTGGACCTATACTATTGATAAAATATGATAAAAAATTATAAAATTCGGTCGCGGAAGCAAATATTTACATGATTTTTTACAAAAATAAGGTCAGATTTTACCTATTTTTGATGAATACGTTGTATATTGTAAGCTTCATTGGTTGGATTCCTGAATAACTACCACACTTTAAATAGCAATTTTCTTGTAGCAATGTTTTTTTTTAACTAAATTATGATAAAAAACCATAAAATTCGGTAGCGGAAGCAAATATTTATATGATTTTTTACGAAAATAAAGTCAGATTTTACCTATTCTTGAAATGGATATTTTTGTTAAAACATTCATAAACATGCTTTTGGACCTATACTGTGGATAAAATATGATGAAAAATTATAAAATTCTGGCGCGGAAGCAAATATTTATATAATTTTTTATAAAAATAAAGTCAGATTTTACCTATTTTTGAAGAATACAATGTATATTGTAAGCTTCATTGGCTGGATTCTAGAATACCTACCACACTTGAAATAGCAATTTTCTTGTTGCAATGTTTTCTGTTACCTACATTATGATGAAAAATCATAAAATTCGGGCGCGGAAGCAAATATTTAAATGATTTTTTACAAAAATAAAGTCAGATTTTACCTATTTTTGATAAACACGTTGTATATTGTAAGCTACATGGGTTGGATTCTAGAGTACCTAACACACTTGAAATAGAAATTTTCTTGTTGCAATGTTTTCTTCTAGCTAAAATATGATGAAAAATCATAAAATTCGGGCGCGGAAGCAAATATTTAAATGATTTTTTACAAAAATAAAGTCAGATTTTACCTATTTTTGATAAACACGTTGTATATTGTAAGCTACATGGGTTGGATTCTAGAATACCTAACACACTTGAAATAGCAATTTTCTTGTTGCAATGTTTTCTTTTACCTAAATTATGATGAAAAATCATAAAACTCGGGCTCGGATGTAAATATTTATATGATTTTTTAAAAAAATAAAGTCAGATTTTACCTATTTTTGAAATGGATATTTTTGTTAAAACATTCATAAACATGCTTTTGGATTAATACTATGGATAAAATATGATGAAAAATTATAAAATCCGGGCGCGGAAGCAAATATTTATATAATTTTTACAAAAATAAAGTAAGATTTTACCTATTTTTGATGAATACGTTGTATATTGTAAGCTTCAATGGCTGGATTCTAGAATACCTACCACACTTGAAATAGCAATTTTCTTGTTGCCAATGTTTTTTTGTCTAAATTATGATAAAAAATCATAAAATTCGGGGGCGGAAGCAAATATTTATATGATTTTTTACAAAAATAAACTCAGATTTTACCTATTCTTGAAATGGATATTTTTGTTAAAACATTCATAAACATGCTTTTGGACCTATACTGTGGATAAAATATGATGAAAAATTATAAAATTCGGGCGCAGAAGCAAATATTTATATGATTTTTTACAAAAAAAAAGTCAGATTTTTATTTTATTTTGATGAATACGTTGTATATTGTAAGATTCATTGGCTGGATTCTAGAATACCTACCACACTTGTAATAGCAATTTTCTTGTTGCAATGTTTTCTTTTACCTAAATTATGATGAAAAATCATAAAATTCGGGCGCGGAAGCAAATATTTATATGATTTTTTACAAAAATAAAGTCAGATTTAACCTATTCTTGAACTGGATATTTTTGTTAAAACATTCATAAACATGTTTTTGGACCTATACTGTGGTAAAATATGATGAAAAATTATAAGATTCGGGCGCGAAAGCAAATATTTATATGATTTTTTACAAAAAAAAGTCAGATTTGACCTATTTTTGAGAGGGATATTTTTGTTAAAACATTCATAAACATGCTTTTGGACCAATATTGTGGATAAAATATGATGAAAAATTATAAAATTCGGGCGCGGAAGCAAATATTTATATGATTTTCTACAAAAAAAAAGTCAGATTTTGCCTATTTTTGAGAGGGATATTTTTGTTAAAACTTTCATAAACATGCTTTTGGACCTATACTATGGATAAAATATGATGAAAAATTATAAAATTTACCTATTCTTAAAATGGATATTTTTGTTAAAACATTCATAAACATGCTTTTGGACCTATGCTGTGGATAAAATATGATGAAAAATTATAAAATTCCGGCGCGGAAGCAAATATTTATGATTTTTTTACAAAAAAAAAGTCAGATTTTACCTATTTTTGATGAATACTTTGTATATTTTAAGCTACATGGGCTGGATTCTAGAATACCTAACACTTGAAATAGCAATTATCTTGTTGCAATGTTTTCTTCTAGCTAAAATATGATGAAAAATCATAAAATTCGGGCGCGGAAGCAAATATTTATATGATTTTTTACAAAAATAAAGTCAGATTTTACCTATTCTTGAAATGGATATTTTTGTTAAAACATTCATAAACATGCTTTTGGACCTATACTGTGGATAAAATATGATGAAAAATTTTAAAATTCTGGCGCGGAAGCAAATATTTATATGATTTTTTACAAAAAAAAGTCAGATTTTACCTATTTTTGATGAATTTGTTGTATATTGTACGCTACATGGGCTGGATTCTAGAATACCTAACACACTTGAAATAGCAATTTTGTTGTTGCAATGATTTCTTTTATCTAAATTATGATGAAAAATCATAAAATTCGGGCGCGGATGCAAATATTTATATGATTTTTTATAAAAAAAAATCAGATTTTACCTATTCTTGAAATAGATATTTTTGTTAAAACATTCATAAACATGCTTTTGGACCTGTGGATAAAATATGATAAAAAATTATAAAATTCGGGCGCGGAAGCAAATATTTATATGATTTTCTACAAAAAAAAAGTCAGATTTTGCCTATTTTTGAGAGGGATATTTTGTTAAAACATTCATAAACATGCTTTTGGACCTATACTATGAATAAAATATGATAAAAAATTATAAAATTCGGGCGCGGAAGCAAATATTTATATGATTTTTTACAAAAAAAAGTCAGATTTATTTTTAATTTGATGAATACTTTGTAAGCTTCATTAGCTGGATTCTAGAGTACCTACCACACTTGAAATAGCAATTTTCTTGTTGCAATGTTTTCTTTTACCTAAATTATGATGAAAAATTATAAAACTCGGGCGCGGAAGCAAATATTTACATGATTTTTTACAAAAATTAAATCAGATTTTACCTATTCTTGAAATGGATATTTTTGTTAAAACATTCATAAACATGCTTTTGGACCTGTGGGATAAAATATAATGAAAAATTATAAAATTCGGGCGCGGAAGCATATATTTATATAATTTTTACAAAAAAAAGTCAGATTTTACCTATTTTTGATGAATACGTTGTATGTTGTAAGCTACATGGGCTGGATTCTAGAATACCTAACTCACTTGAAATAGCAATTTTCTTGTTACAATGTTTTCATTTAGCTAAAATATGATAAAAAATCATGTAATTCAGGCGCGAAAGCAAATATTTATATGATTTTTTACAAAAATAATGTCAGATTTTACCTATTCTTGAAATGGATATTTTTGTTAAAACATTCATAAACATGCTTTTGTACCTATACTGTGGATAAAATATGATGAAAAATTATAAAATTCGGGCGCGGAAGCAAATATTTAAATGATTTTTTACAAAAAAAAAGTCAGATTTTACCTATTTTTGATGAATACTTTGTATATTTTAAGCTACATGGGCTGGATTCTAGAATACCTAACACACTTGAAATAGCAATTATCTTGTTGCAATGTTTTCTTTTAGCTAAAATATGATGAAAAATCATAAAATTAGGGCGCGGAAGCAAATATTTATATGATTTTTTACAATAATAAAGTCAGATTTTACCTATTCTTAAAATGGATATTTTTGTTCAAACATTCATAAACATGCTTTTGGACCTATACTGTGGATAAAATATGATGAAAAATTATAAAATTCTGGCGCGGAAGCAAATATTTATATAATTTTTTATAAAAATAAAGTCAGATTTTACCTATTTTTGAAGAATAAAATGTATATTGTAAGCTTCATTGGCTGGATTCTAGAATACCTACCACACTTGAAATAGCAATTTTCTTGTTGCAATGTTTTTTGTTACCTACATTATGATGAAAAATCATAAAATTCGGGCGCGGAAGCAAATATTTAAATGATTTTTTACAAAAATAAAGTCAGATTTTACCTATTTTTGATAAACACGTTGTATATTGTAAGCTACATGGGTTGGATTCTAGAATACCTAACACACTTGAAATAGCAATTTTCTTGTGCAATGTTTTCTTCTAGCTAAAATATGATGAAAAATCATAAAATTCGGGCGCGGAAGCAAATATTTAAATGATTTTTTACAAAAATAAAGTCAGATTTTACCTATTTTTGATAAACACGTTGTATATTGTAAGCTACATGGGTTGGATTCTAGAATACCTAACACACTTGAAATAGCAATTTTCTTGTTGCAATGTTTTCTTTTACCTAAATTATGATGAAAAATCATAAAACTCGGGCTCGGATGTAAATATTTATATGATTTTTTAAAAAACTAAAGTCAGATTTTACCTATTTTTGAAATGGATATTTTTGTTAAAACATTCATAAACATGCTTTTGGATTAATACTATGGATAAAATATGATGAAAAATTATAAAATCCGGGCGCGGAAGCACATATTTATATAATTTTTACAAAAATAAAGTCAGATTTTACCTATTTTTGATGAATACGTTGTATATTGTAAGCTTCAATGGCTGGATTCTAGAATACCTACCACAATTGAAATAGCAATTTTCTGTTGCAATGTTTTTTTGTCTAAATTATGATAAAAAATCATAAAATTCGGGGGCGGAAGCAAATATTTATATGATTTTTTACAAAAATAAACTCAGATTTTACCTATTCTTGATATGGATATTTTTGTTAAAACATTCATAAACATGCTTTTGGACCTATACTGTGGATAAAATATGATGAAAAATTATAAAATTCGGGCGCAGAAGCAAATATTTATATGATTTTTTACAAAAAAAAAAGTCAGATTTTATTTATTTTTGATGAATACGTTGTATATTGTAAGATTCATTGGCTGGATTCTAGAATACCTACCACACTTGTAATAGCAATTTTCTTGTTGCAATGTTTTCTTTTACCTAAATTATGATGAAAAATCATAAAATTCGGGCGCGGAAGCAAATATTTATATGATTTTTTACAAAAATAAAGTCAGATTTAACCTATTCTTGAAATGGATATTTTGTGTTAAAACATTCATAAACATGTTTTTGGACCTATACTGTGGTAAAATATGATGAAAAATTATAAGATTCGGGCGCGAAAGCAAATATTTATATGATTTTTTACAAAAAAAAAGGTCAGATTTGACCTATTTTTGAGAGGGATATTTTTGTTTAAAACATTCATAAACATGCTTTTGGACCAATATTGTGGATAAAATATGATGAAAAATTATAAAATTCGGGCGCGGAAGCAAATATTTATATGATTTTCTACAAAAAAAAAGTCAGATTTTGCCTATTTTTGAGAGGGATATTTTTGTTAAAACATTCATAAACATGCTTTTGGACCTATACTATGGATAAAATATGATGAAAAATTATAAAATTTACCTATTCTTAAATGGATATTTTTGTTAAAACATTCATAAACATGCTTTTGGACCTATGCTGTGGATAAAATATGATGAAAAATTATAAAATTCGGGCGCGGAAGCAAATATTTATATGATTTTTTACAAAAAAAAAGTCAGATTTTACCTATTTTGATGAATACTTTGTATATTTTAAGCTACATGGGCTGGATTCTAGAATACCTAACACTTGAAATAGCAATTATCTTGTTGCAATGTTTTCTTCTAGCTAAAATATGATGAAAAATCATAAAATTCGGGCGCGGAAGCAAATATTTATATGATTTTTTACAAAAATAAAGTCAGATTTTACCTATTCTTGAAATGGATATTTTTGTTAAAACATTCATAAACATGCTTTTGGACCTATACTGTGGATAAAATATGATGAAAAATTTTAAAATTCTGGCGCGGAAGCAAATATTTATATGATTTTTTACAAAAAAAAGTCAGATTTTTATCTATTTTTGATGAATTTGTTGTATATTGTAAGCTACATGGGCTGGATTCTAGAATACCTAACACACTTGAAATAGCAATTTTGTTGTTGCAATGATTTCTTTTATCTAAATTATGATGAAAAATCATAAAATTCGGGCGCGGAAGCAAATATTTATATGATTTTTTATAAAAAAAAATCAGATTTTACCTATTCTTGAAATAGATATTTTTGTTAAAACATTCATAAACATGCTTTTGGACCTGTGGATAAAATATGATAAAAAATTATAAAATTCGGGCGCGGAAGCAAATATTTATATGATTTTCTACAAAAAAAAAGTCAGATTTTGCCTATTTTTGAGAGGGATATTTTTGTTAAAACATTCATAAACATGCTTTTGGACCTATACTATGAATAAAATATGATAAAAAATTATAAAATTCGGGCGCGGAAGCAAATATTTATATGATTTTTTACAAAAAAAAGTCAGATTTATTTTTAATTTGATGAATACTTTGTAAGCTTCATTAGCTGGATTCTAGAGTACCTACCACACTTGAAATAGCAATTTTCTTGTTGCAATGTTTTCTTTTACCTAAATTATGATGAAAAATTATAAAACTCGGGCGCGGAAGCAAATATTTATATGATTTTTTACAAAAAAAAGTCAGATTTTACCTATTTTTGATGAATACGTTGTATATTGTAAGCTACATGGGCTGGATTCTAGAATACCTAACACACTTGAAATAGCAATTTTCTTGTTGCAATGTTTTCTTTTACCTAAATTATGATGAAAAATCATAAAATTCGGGCGCGGAAGCAAATATTTAAATGATTTTTTACAAAAATAAAGACAAATTTTACCTATTCTTGAAATGGATATTTTTGTTAAAACTTTCATAAACATGCTTTTGGACCTAAACTGTGGATAAAATATGATAAGAAATTATAAAATTCGGGCGCGGAAGCAAATATTTATATGATTTTTTACAAAAAAAAAGTCAGATTTTACCTATTTTTGATGAATACGTTGTATATTGTAAACTACATGGGCTGGATTCTACAATACCTAACACACTTGAAATAGCAATTTTCTTGATGCAATGTTTTCTTTTACCTAAATTATGATGAAAAATCATAAAATTCGGGCGCGGAAGCAAATATTTATATGATTTTTTACAAAAAAAAGTCAGATTTTACCTATTTTTGATGAATACAATGTATATTGTAAGCTTCATTAGCTGGATTCTAGAATAACTACCACACTTGAAATAGCAATTTTCTTGTTGCAATGTTATCTTTTCCCTAAATTATTATGAAAAATTATAAAATTCGGGCGCGGGAGCAAATATTTAAATGATTTTTTCCAAAAATAAAGTCAGATTTTACTTATTCTTGCAATGGATATTTTTGTTAAAACATTCATAAACATGCTTTTGGACCTATACTGTGGATAAAATATGATGAAAAATTATAAAATTCAGGCGCGGAAGCAAATATATATACATATATATTTTTTTATAAAAATAAAGTCAGATTTTGCCTATTTTTGATGAATACGTTGTATATTGTAAGCTACATGGTCTAGATTTTAGAATACCTAACACATATGAAATAGCAATTTTCTTGTTGCAATGTTTTCTTGAAATAAATTTTCTTGTTGCAATGTTTTCTTTTAGCTAAAATATGATGAAAAATCATAAAATTCGGGCGCGGAAGCAAATATTTATTTGATTTTTTACAAAAATAAAGTCAGATTTTACCTATTTTTGATGAATACGTTGTATATTGTAAGCTTCATTGGCTGGATTCTATCATACCTACCACACTTGAAATTGCAATTTTCTTGTTGCAATGGTTTCTTTTACCTAAATTATGATGAAAAATAAAGTCAGATTTTACCTATTCTTAAAATGAATATTTTTGTTAAAACATTTATAAACATACTTTTGTTCCTATACTGTGGATAAAATATGACTTTACCTATTTTTGATGAATACGTTGTATATTGTAAGCTACATGGGCTGGATTCTAGAATACCTAACAAACTTGAAATAGCAATTTTCTTGTTGCAATGTTTTCTTTTAGCTAAAGTATGATGAAAAATTATAAAATTCGGGCGCAGAAGCAAATATTTATATGATTTTTTACAAAAATAAAATCAGATTTTACCTATTCTTGAAATGGATATTTTTGTTAAAACATTCATAAACATGCTTTTGGACCTGTGGATAAAATATAATGAAAAATTATAAAATTCGGGCGCGGAAGCATATATTTATATGATTTTTTACAAAAAAAAGTCAGATTTTACCTATTTTTGATGAATACGTTGTATGTTGTAAGCTACATGGGCTGGATTCTAGAATACCTAACTCACTTGAAATAGCAATTTTCTTGTTGCAATGTTTTCATTTAGCTAAAATATGATAAAAAATCATGTAATTCGGGCGCGAAAGCAAATATTTATATGATTTTTTACAAAAATAATGTCAGATTTTACCTATTCTAGAAATGGATATTTTTGTTAAAACATTCATAAACATGCTTTTGGACCTTTACTATGGATAAAATATGATGAAAAATTATAAAATTCGGGCGCGGAAGCATATATTTATATGATTTTTTACAAAAAAAAGTCAGATTTTACCTATTTTTGATGAATACGTTGTATATTGTAAGCTACATGGGCTGGATTCTAGAATACCTAACACACTTGAATTAGCAATTTTATTGTTGCAATGTTTTCTTTTAGCTAAAATATAATGAAAAATCATAAAATTCGGGCGCGGAAGCAAATATTTATATGATTTTTTGCAAAAATAAAGTCAGATTTTACCTATTTTTGAGAGGGATATTTTTGTTAAAACATTCATAAACATGCTTTTGGACCTATACAATGGATGAAATATGATAAAAAATTATAAAATTCGGGCGCCGAAGCAAATATTTATATGATTTAAAAAAAAATAAAGTCAGATTTTACCTATTTTTGATGAATACGTTATATATTGTAAGCTTCATTGGCTGGATACTATCATACCTACCACACTTGAAATAGCAATTTTCTTGTCGCAATGTTTTCTTTTACTTAAATTATGATGAAAAATCATAATATTCGGGCGCGGAAGCAAATATTTATATGATTTTTTACAATAATAAAGTCAGATTTTACCTATTCTTGAAATGGATATTTTTGTTAAAACATTCATAAACATGCTTTTGGACCTATACTGTGGAAAAAATATGATAAAAAATTATAAAATTTGGGCGCGGAAGCAAATATCTATATGATTTTTTACAAAAATAAAGTCAGATTTTACCTATTTTTGAAATAGATATTTTGTTAAAACATTCATAAACATGCTTTTGGACCTATACTATGGATAAAATATGATGAAAAATTATAAAATTCAGGCGCGGAAGCAAATGTTTATATGATTTTTTACAAAAAAAAAGTCAGATTTTACCTATTTTTGATGAATACGTTGTATATTGTAAGCTACATGGGCTGGATTCTAGAATACCTAACACACTTAAAATAGCAATTTTCTTGTTGCAATGTTTTCATTTAGCTAAAATAAGATGAAAAATCATGAAATTCGGGCGCGGAAACAAATATTTATATGATTTTTTACAAAAATAAAATCAGATTTTACCTATTTTTGAAATGGATATTTTTGTTAAAACAATCATAAACATGCTTTTGGACCTATACTGTGAATAAAATATGATGAAAAATTATAAAATTCGGGCGCGGAAGCAAATATTTATATGATTTTTTACAAAAAAAAGTCAGATTTTACCTATTTTTGATGAATACGTTGTATATTGTAAGCTTCATTGGTTGGATACTATCATACCTACCAGACTTGAAATAGCAATTTTCTTGTTGCAATGTTTTCTTTTATCTAAATTATCATGAAAAATCATAAAATTCGGGCGCGGAAGCAAATATTTATATGATTTTTTACAAAAATAAAGTCAGATTTTACCTATTCTTGAAATGGATATTTTTGTTAAAACATTCATAAACATGCTTTTGGACCTATACTGTGGATAAAATATAATGAAAAATTATAAAATTCGGGCGCGGGAGCAAATATTTATATGATTTTTTACAAAACAAATGTCAGATTTTATTTATTTTTGATGAATACGTTGTAAATTGGAAGATTCATTGGCTATATTCTAGAATACCTGCCACACTTTAAATAGCAATTTTCTTGTTGCAATGTTTTCTTTTACCTAAATTATGATGAAAAATCATAAAATTCGGGCGCGGAAGCAAATATTTATATGATTTTTTACAAAAATAAAGTCAGATTTTACCTATTCTTGAAATGGATATTTTTGTTAAAACATTCATAAACATGCTTTTGGACCTACACTGTGGATAAAATATGATAAAAAATTATAAAATTCAGGCGCGGAAGCAAATATTTATATGATTTTTTACAAAAATTAAGTCAGATTTTACCTATTTTTGATGAATACGTTGTATATTGTAAGCTAATTGACTGGATTCTACAATACCTACCACACTTGAAATAGCAATTTTCTTGTTGCAATGTTTTCTTTTAGCTAAAATATGATGAAAAATCATAAAATTCGGGCGCGAAAGCAAATATGGATATTTTTGTTAAAACATTCATAAACATGCTTTTGGGCCTATACTATGGATAAAATATGATGAAAAATTATAAAATTCGGGCGCGGAAGCAAATATTTATATAATTTTTTACAAAAATAAAGTCAGATTTTACCTATTTTTGATGAATACGTTGTATATTGTAAGCTTAATTGGCTGGATTCTAGAATACCTACCTAACTTAAAATAGCATCTTTCTTGTTGCAATGTTTTCTTTTACCTAAATTATGATGAAAATCATAAAATTCGGGCGCGGAAGCAAGTAATTAAATGATTTTTTACATAAATAAAGTCAGATCATACCTATTCTTGAAATGGATATTTTTGTTAAAACATTCATAAACATGCTTTTGGGCCTATACTATGGATAAAATATGATGAAAAATTATAAAATTCGCGCGCGGAAGCAAATATTTATATAATTTTTTACGAAAAAAAAGTCAGATTTTACCTATTTTTGAGAGGGATATTTTTGTTAAAACATTCATAAACATACATTTGGACCTATACTGTGGATAAAATATGATGGAAAATTATAAAATTTAAGCGTGGAAGCAAATATTTATATGAATTTTTACAAAAAAAAAGTCAGATTTTACCTATTTTTGAAAGGGATATTTTTGTTAAAACATTCATAAACATGCTTTTGGACCTATACTATGGATAAAATATGATAAAAAATCATAATATTCGGGCGCGGAAGCAAATATTTATATGATTTTTTACAAAAATAAAAGTCAAATTTTACCTATTTTTAATGAATACGTTGTATATTGTAAGCTTCATTGGCTGGATTCTATCATACCTACCACACTTGAAATAGCAATTTTCTTGTTGCAATATTTTCTTTTACCTAAATTATGATGAAAAATCATAAAATTCGGGCGCGGAAGTAAATATTTATATGATTTTTTACATATATAAAGTCAGATTTTACCTATTCTTGAAATGGATATTTTTGTTAAAACATTCATAAACATGCTTTTGGACCTATACTGTGGATAAAATATGATAAAAAATTATAAAATTCGGGCGCGGAAGCAAATATTTATATGATTTTTTACAAAAAAAAGTCAGATTTTACCTATTTTTTATTAATACGTTGTATATTGTAAGCTACACGGGCTGGATTCTAGAATACCTAACACACTTGAAATAGCAATTTTCTTGTTGCAATATTTTCTTTTACCTAAATTATGATGAAAAATCATAAAATTCGGGCACGGAAGCAAATATTTGTATGATTTTTTACAAAAATAAAGTCAGATTTTACTTATTCTTGAAATGGATATTTTTGTTCAAACATTCATAAACATGCTTTTGGACCTATACTGTGAATAAAATATGATGAAAAATTATAAAATTCGGGCGCGGAAGCAAATATTTATATAATTATTTATAAAAATAAAGTCAGATTTTACCTATTTTTGATGAATACAATGTACTCGTATATTGTAAGCTTCATTGGCTGGATTCTAGAATACCTACCAAACTTGAAATAGCAATTTTCTTGTTGCAATGTTTTCTTTTACCTAAATTATGATAAAAAATCATAAAATTCGGGCGCGGAAGCAAATATTTATATGATTTTTTCAAAAATAAAGTCAGATTTCACCTATTTTTGAGAGGGATATTTTTGTTAAAACATTCATAAACATGCGTTTGGACCTATAGTATGGATAAAATATGATAAAAAATTATTAAATTCGTGCGCGGAAGCAAATATTTATATGATTTTTTACAAAAATTAAGTAAGAATTTACCTATTTTTGATGAATACGTTGTATATTGTAAGCTGCATTGGCTGGATTCCAGAATACCTACCACACTTGAAATAGCAATTTTCTTGTTGCAATGTTTTCTTTTACCTAAATTATGATGAAAAATCATAAAATTTGGGCGCGGAAGCAAATATTTATATGATTTTTTACAAAAAAAAAGTCAGATTTTACCTATTTTTGAAATGAATATTTTTGCCAAAACATTCATAAACATGCCTTTGGACCTATACTGTGGATAAAATATGATAAAAAATTATATAATTCGGGCGCGGAAGCAAATATTTATATGATTTTTTACAAAAAAAGTCAAATTTTACCTATTTTTGATGAATACGTTGTATATTGTAAGCTTCAATGGATGGATTCTAGAATACCTACCACACTTGAAATAGTAATTTTCTTGTTGCAATGTTTTCTTTTACCTAAATTATGATGAAAAATCATAAAATTCGGGCGCGGAAGTAAATATTTATATGATTTTTTACAAATATAAAGTCAGATTGTACCTATTCTTGAAATGGATATTTTTGTTAAAACATTCATAAACATGCTTTTGGACCTACACTGTGGATAAAATATGATAAAAAATTATAAAATTCGGGCGCGGAAGCAAATATTTATATGATTTTTTACAAAAAAAAGTCAGATTTTACCTATTTTTGATTAATACGTTGTATATTGTAAGCTACATGGGCAGGATTCTAGAATAACTAACACACTTGAAATAGCAATTTTCTTGTTGCAATGTTTTCTTTTACCTAAATTATGATGAAAAATCATAAAATTCGGGCACGGAGCAAATATTTATATGATTTTTTACAAAAATAAAGTCAGATTTTACCTATTCTTGAAATGGATATTTTTGTTCAAACATTCATAAACATGCTTTTGGACCTATACTGTGAATAAAATATGATGAAAAATTATAAAATTCGGGCGCGGAAGCAAATATTTATATAATTATTTATAAAAATAAAGTCAAATTTTACCTATTTTTGATGAATACAATGTACTCGTATATTGTAAGCTTCATTGGCTGGATTCTAGAATACCTACCAAACTTGAAATAGCAATTTTCTTGTTGCAATGTTTTCTTTTACCTAAATTATGATAAAAAATCATAAAATTCGGGCGCGGAAGCAAATATTTATATGATTTTTTCAAAAATAAAGTCAGATTTCGCCTATTTTTGAGAGGGATATTTTTGTTAAAACATTCATAAACATGCTTTTGGACCTATACTATGGATAAAATATGATAAAAAATTATAAAATTCGTGCGCGGAAGCAAATATTTAAATGATTTTTTACAAAAATAAAGTAAGATTTTACCTATTTTTGATGAATACGTTGTATATTGTAAGCTTCATTGGCTGGATTCTAGAATACCTACTACACTTGAAATAGGAATTTTCTTGTTGCAATGTTTTCTTTTACCTAAATTATGATGAAAAATCATAAAATTCGGGCGCGGAAGCAAATATTTATATGATTTTTTACAAAAAAAAGTCAGATTTTACCTATTTTTGAAATGAATATTTTTGTTAAAACATTCATAAACATGCTTTTGGACCTATACTGTGGATAAAATATGATAAAAAATTATAAAATTCGGGCGCGGAAGCAAATATTTATATGATTTTTTACAAAAAAAAGTCAGATTTTACCTATTTTTGATGAATACGTTGTATCTTGTAAGCTACATGAGCTGGATTCTAGAATACCTAACACACTTGAAATAGCAATTTTCTTGTTGCAATATTTTCTTTTAGCTAAAATATGATGAAAAGTTATAAAATTCGGGCGCGGAAGCAAATATTTATATGATTTTTCACAAAAATAAAGTAAGATTTGACCTATTTTTGAAATAGATATTTTTGTACAAACATTCATAAACATGCTTTTGGACCTATACTGTGGATAAAATATGATGAAAAATTATAAAATTCGGGCGCGGAATCAAATATTTATATTATTTTTCACAAAAAAAAAACAAAGTCAGATTTTACCTAGTTTTGATGAATACGTTGTATATTGTAAGCTACATGGGCTGGATTCTAGAATACCTAACACACTTGAAATAGCAATTTTCTTGTTGCAATATTTTTTTTTAGCTAAAATATGATGAAAAGTCATAAAATTCGGGCGCGGAAGCAAATATTTATATTATTTTTCACAAAAATAAAGTCAGATTTTACCTATTTTTGATGAATACGTTGTATATTGTAAGCTTCATTGGCTGGATTCTAGAATACCTACCACACTTGAAATAGCAATTTTCTTGTTGCAATGTTTTCTTTTACCTAAATTATGATAAAAAATCATAGAATTTGGGCGCGGAAGCAAATATTTATATGATTTTTTACAAAAAAAAAGTCAGATTTTACCTATTCTTGTAATGGATATTTTTGTTAAAACATTCATAAACATGCTTTTGGACCTATACTGTGCATAAAATATGATGAAAATTATAAAATTCGGGCGAGTAAGCAAATAGTTATATGATTTTTTACAAAAAAAAGTCAGATTTTACCTATTTTTGATGTATACGTTGTATATTGTAAGCTACATGAGCTGGATTCTAGAATACCTAACACACTTGTAATAGCAATTTTCTTGTTCCAATGTTTTCTTTTAGCTAAAATATGATGAAAAATCATAAAATTCGGGCGCGGAAGCAAATATTTATATGATTTTTCACAAAAATAAAGTCAGATTTGACCTATTTTTGAAATATATATTTTTGTTAAAACATTCATAAACATGCTTTTGGACTTATATTATGGATAAAATATGATGAAAAATTATAAAATTCGGGCGCGGAAGCAAATATTTATATGATTTTTTACAAAAATAAAGTCAGATTTTACCTATTCTTGAAATGGATATTTATGTTAAAACATTCAGAAACATGCTTTTGGACCTATACTTTGGATAAAATATAATGAAAAATTATATAATTCGGGCGCGGAAGCAAATATTTATATGATTTTTACAAAAAAAAGTCAGATTTTACCTATTTTTGATGAATACGTTGTATATTGTAAGCTACATGGTCTTGGTTCTAGAATACCTAACACACTTGAAATAGCAATTTTATTGTTGCAATGTTTTCTTTTACCTAAAATATGATGAAAAATAATAAAAGTCGGGCACGGAAGCAAATATTTAAATGATTTTTTACAAAAATAAAGTCAGATTTTACCTATTCTTGAAATGGACATTTTTGTTAAAACTTTTATAAACATGCTTTTGGACCTATACTGTGGATAAAATATGATGAAAAATTATAAAATTCGGGCGCGGAAGCAAATATTTATATGATTTTTTACAAAAAAAAAGTCAGATTTTACCTATTTTTCATGAATACGTTATATATTGTAAGCTACATGGGCTGGATTATAGAGTACCTAAAACACTTGAAATAGCAATTTTCTTGTTGCAATGTTTTCTTTTAGCTAAAATATGATAAAAAATCATCAATATTCGGGCGCGGAAGCAGATATTTATATACTATGGATAAAATATGATGAAAAATTATAAAATTCGGGCGCGGAAACAAAAAATTTATATGATTATTTACAAGAAAAAAACAAAGTCAGATTTTACCTATTTTTGATGAATACTTTGTATATTGTAAGCTACCTGGGCTGGATTCTAGAGTACCTAACACACTTGAAATAGCAATTTTCTTGTTGCAATGTTTTCTTTTAGCCAAAATATGATGAAAAATCATAAAATTCGAACGCGGAAGCAAATATTTATATGATTTTTTACAAAACTAAAGTCAGATTTTACCTATTCTTGAAATGGATATTTTTGTTAAAACTGTCATAAACATGCTTTTAGACCTATACTGTGGATAAAATATGATAAAAAATAATAAAATTCGGGCGCAGAAGCAAATATTTATATGATATTTAACAAAAAAAAAGTCAGATTTACCTATTTTGGATGAATACAATGTAATTGAAAGGGTTTGTGTAGTCGGTTCTTGATGGAACATTTTATTAAATAAATTAAACAATATTAAAAGATAACACTTTTTTCTTGATTCTTGATTTTCCACTTTATTATAAAGTGGAAAATCAAGAAAAAAGTGTTATCTTTTAATTTTGTTTAATTTATTGAATACAATGTATATTGTAAGCTTCATTATCTGGATTGTAGAATACCTACCACACTTGAAATAGCAATTTTCTTGTTGCAATGTTTTCTTTTACCTAAATTATGTTAAAAAATCATAAAATTCGGGCGCGGAAGCAAATATTTAAATGATTTTTTACAAAAATAAAGTCAGATTTTACCTATTCTTGAAATGGATATTTTTGTTAAAACATTAATAAACATGCTTTTGGACCAATACTATGGATAAAATATGATAAAAAATTATAAAATTCGGGCGCGGAAGCAAATATTTATATAATTTTTTACAAAAAAAAGTCAGATTTTACCTATTTTTGATGAATACGTTGTATATTGTAAACTACATGGGTTGGATTCTAGAGTACCTAACACACTTGAAATAGCAATTTTCTTGTTGCAATGTTTTCTTTTAGCTAAAATATGATGAAAAATCATAAAATTCGGGCGCGGAAGCAAATATTTATATGATTTTTTACAAAAATAAAGTCAGATTTTACCTATTCTTGAAATGGATATTTTTGTACAAACATTCATAAACATGCTTTTGGACCTATACTGTGGATAAAATATGATGAAAAATGAAAAAATTCGGGCGCGGAAGCAAATATTTATATTATTTTTTACAAAAAAAAACAAAGTCAGATTTTACCTATTTTTGATGAATACGTTGTATATTGTAAGCTACATGGGCTGGATTCTAGAATACCTAACACACTTGAAATAGCAATTTTCTTGTTGCAATGTTTTCTTTTACCTAAATTATGATGAAAAATCATAAAATTCGGGCGCGGAAGCAAATATTTAAATGATTTTTTACAAAAATAAAGACAAATTTTACCTATTCTTGAAATGGATATTTTTGTTAAAACTTTCATAAACATGCTTTTGGACCTAAACTGTGGATAAAATATGATAAAAAATTATAAAATTCGGGCGCGGAAGCAAATATTTATATGATTTTTTACAAAAAAAAAGTCAGATTTTACCTATTTTTGATGAATACGTTGTATATTGTAAACTACATGGGCTGGATTCTACAATACCTAACACACTTGAAATAGCAATTTTCTTGATGCAATGTTTTCTTTTACCTAAATTATGATGAAAAATCATAAAATTCGGGCGCGGAAGCAAATATTTATATGATTTTTTACAAAAAAAAGTCAGATTTTACCTATTTTTGATGAATACAATGTATATTGTAAGCTTCATTAGCTGGATTCTAGAATAACTACCACACTTGAAATAGCAATTTTCTTGTTGCAATGTTATCTTTTCCCTAAATTATTATGAAAAATTATAAAATTCGGGCGCGGGAGCAAATATTTAAATGATTTTTTCCAAAAATAAAGTCAGATTTTACTTATTCTTGCAATGGATATTTTTGTTAAAACATTCATAAACATGCTTTTGGACCTATACTGTGGATAAAATATGATGAAAAATTATAAAATTCAGGCGCGGAAGCAAATATATATACATATATATTTTTTTATAAAAATAAAGTCAGATTTTGCCTATTTTTGATGAATACGTTGTATATTGTAAGCTACATGGTCTAGATTTTAGAATACCTAACACATATGAAATAGCAATTTTCTTGTTGCAATGTTTTCTTGAAATAAATTTTCTTGTTGCAATGTTTTCTTTTAGCTAAAATATGATGAAAAATCATAAAATTCGGGCGCGGAAGCAAATATTTATTTGATTTTTTACAAAAATAAAGTCAGATTTTACCTATTTTTGATGAATACGTTGTATATTGTAAGCTTCATTGGCTGGATTCTATCATACCTACCACACTTGAAATTGCAATTTTCTTGTTGCAATGGTTTCTTTTACCTAAATTATGATGAAAAATAAAGTCAGATTTTACCTATTCTTAAAATGAATATTTTTGTTAAAACATTTATAAACATACTTTTGTTCCTATACTGTGGATAAAATATGACTTTACCTATTTTTGATGAATACGTTGTATATTGTAAGCTACATGGGCTGGATTCTAGAATACCTAACAAACTTGAAATAGCAATTTTCTTGTTGCAATGTTTTCTTTTAGCTAAAGTATGATGAAAAATTATAAAATTCGGGCGCAGAAGCAAATATTTATATGATTTTTTACAAAAATAAAATCAGATTTTACCTATTCTTGGAATGGATATTTTTGTTAAAACATTCATAAACATGCTTTTGGACCTATACTGTGGATAAAATATGATGAAAAATTATAAAATTCGGGCGCGGAAGCAAATATTTATATGATTTTTTACAAAAAAAAGTCAGATTTTACTTATTTTTGATGAATATGTTGTATATTGTAAGCTACATGGGCTGGATTCTAGAGTACCTAACACACTTGAAATAGCATTTTTCTTGTTGCAATGTTTTCTTTTAACTAAAATATGATGAAAAATCATAAAATTCGGGAGCGGAAGCAAATATTTATTTGATTTTTTACAAAAATAAAGTCAGATTTTACCTATTTTTGAAATGGATATTTTTGTTTAAACATTCATAAACATGCTTTTGGACCTATACTATTGATAAAATATGATGAAAAATTATAAATTTCGGGCGCGGAAGCAAATATTTATATAATTTTTTACAAAAATTAAGTCAGATTTTACCTATTTTTAATGAATACGTTGTATATTGTAAGCTACATGGGCTGGATTCTAGAATACCTACCACACTTTAAATAGCAATTTTCTTGTTGCAATGTTTTCTTTTACCTAAACTATGATGAAAAATCATAAAATTCGGGCGCGGAAGCAAATATTTAAATGATTTTTTACAAAAATAAAGTCAGATTTTACTTATTCTTGAAATGGATATTTTTGTTAAAACATTCATAAACATGCTTTTGGACCTATACTGTAAATAAAATATGATGAAAAATTATAAAATTCGGGCGCGGAAGCAAATATTTATATGATTTTTTACAAAAAAAAGTCAGATTTTACCTATTTTTGATGAATACGTTGTATATTGTAAGCTACATGGACTGGATTCTAGAATACCTAACACACTTGAAATAGCAATTTTCTTGTTGCAATGTTTTCTTTTAAAATAAATTATGATAAAATATCATAAAATTCGGGCACGGAAGCAAATATTTATATGATTTTTTACAAAAATAAAGTCAGATTTTACCTATTCTTGAAATGGATATTTTTGTTCAAACATTCATAAACATGCTTTTGGACCTATACTGTGGATAAAATATGATGAAAAATTATAAAATTCGGGCGCGGAAGCAAATATTTATATGATTTTTTACAAAAAAAAATAAAGTCAGATTTTACCTATTTTTGATGAATACGTTGTATAATGTAAGCTACATGGGCTGGATTCTAGAATACCTAACGCACTTGAAATAGCAATTTTCTTGTTGCAATGTTTTTTTTTAGCTAAAATATGATGAAAAATCATAAAATTCGGGCACGGAAACAAATATTTATTTGATTTTTTACAAAAATAAAGTCAGATTTTACCTATTTTCGAAATGGATATTTTTGTTAAAACATTCATAAACATGCTTTTGGACCTATACTATATAAAAAATATGTTGAAAAATTATAAAATTCGGGCGCAGAAGCTAATATGTAAGTTAAGTTACGGGAGTAAGTTAACAACAAAAAAAATGATTTTTTAAACTAAAGTACAAAGATTCAGCAGTGAAATATAACAATGTTTATTGTACAGAATACAGAATGTAACTGAATAGAATTAAGTAATGTTACAAAAATATGAAAAATATTGAGTATGCAAAAATAGAGGAAATGTGGATTCGAGTAGCGTCTGGGACTCAGCATGGTCAGGAGTTCCCGTGAAAAGTTGTACTTCTAACTCCTCCACCGTTAGAATCTGGCATCGCCGGGGAGGTTCACCTTGGAATGAGATGGGGTTGGCCTTGATCGGAGTTCTTCGTCTTGGTTCCTGGGTTTCTTCTGGCTTGACAGTTTCTTCCACAGAAGGGAACTAGTGATTGCAATACCTGTCAACATCAGTAATACGTACAGGATTATAATTAAATAATTATTGGTGTTGAGCTCGAAGTCGTCATCGGTGATTAAGTCCTCGAACTTGTTGATTGGAAGGTTCAGATCTTGAATATTTTTGAGTTCGATTGCCAATTTTGGGATTTGACTGGTGTTGATTTGGATCTTGAAATTTTCCAATAAGATGGGCTTCCCAAATATTCCTGCTTTGAAATTTAGTAATTGATTTTTAATTTTTATTTCGCAGTTGTTTTCTTTTAATAGAAAACTTCCTTTTAGTTTCCTTATTTCTTCTTTTTGTTCGCAAGCTTCTTGAACAATTTCTTCTGTTGGAAAGATAGCCAAGTATTGATTTATTTCTTCAATATATTCGACGTGATTTTGTTTCAAATTTAATTTGGTGTACTGACAGTTTTTGTTATTATTATGCAGGATTATGTTCTTCTCGCAGGTGTTGTTTGGTATGTGATTTATTTTGTTGGGACATTGGTAATTGATACTTTTGGTACAAATATCATTCAGAGAAATTAACTGATCGTCAACCGATTTCAGAAAGTAACCTTTATCGGGAATAATTGTTATACAGTCAGATTTAAATTTTGATGGGGTTGAAAAGACATGGAGTAGCTCAAAATCTTTTTCATAATTTATAGGAATGTCGATAAAATAAATAATTTTTCAATTTCTAGCATATTTTCTGGGGTTGGTTCTAAAGGAATTTTGTTTTCATAGTGTTTATAAATTTTATTCAATTCTAAATTTAGTTCATTGATTTTGATTACACTGGGGTGCATTACATGCAATTTGCAAAAAGTTAGAGAATTCTCGATTTCTTGTAAAGTATTTAAAATTAATGTGAATAATGTCGTTGATTGATTATAAATTTCGAAGATGTAGAAAATACTACTTTGGAAATCGTTTGAGATAACATGCGACAATTGCTCAACCTTTGATTTTAATTCTAATTCGTTATGCCTGATTATTTCGATAGTTTTATTAAATTGATCGATCAGTTGGTGATTGACAGAATATTGATTTTTTATTTGTTCGTTTAATTTGTTTTGATTAGATTGCAGGTGTTTCAGGATTTTATCGTACCGTTTTTCGTCTTCAGCATCCAGTTATCGATTTTACGATCGATCCGAGGCCATTCAAAATTCCTCTTTTATTTCTCTTTATTGTATAGTGAATATTGAGGTGTTCAAATTTGTTGGTTATGGAATTTTGTAAGTGATGAATTATTTTATTGTTATTGTCAAATTCTTTTGCATTTAATTTGTCTTCGATTACAATTTTGTTTAGATTTTCGTATTGTTTGTTTAAGTTGTTATAATTTATCAAAATAGGTTTCAAGTCATAGTAATGAATGAGGGTGTGTTTCGTCTGTTGTAGTCTGGCTGTTCCTAATTTCAGCGTTAGTAGTCCGAGATTATTCGTAATGTCTTTAATTTCTAGTCCAAGGGTTATTGTGATGAGGAGGGACCTGGAATATCGGATTTCTTATCAGTAATCTTTCGTGGTCGTTTTATATTTGATAAGTGAATTTTGGGTTGTTTTTTATTTCTCTCATCTACTTTAATTTCTGCAATTTTAAGTTTTTTGTTTACTTTTACAACTTGTTCCTTTTTAAATTTTGGGTTTCGAGTTTTGTTTACTTTTTGTTTATTATGAACAAACAGGGTGTCGGGAATTTCGGGAAGATTTTCGCGGTTTTCGTTTAAATTTTGAATTGTTTTGGATTTATTATTTTGTATTCGTTCGTTGATTGATTTATAAGTCAATTTCATCCTTCCTCTATGGTTTTGAACGTAATCTTGAGTCACTTGTTTTTCCAAATCTATTTCGAGGGGTGAATTTGAGTCAAAATGTCCGGATATGATTTCTACGGGTTTCAGTCCAGTTGTTGTGTGATTGGTATTATTATATGCTAATAAAGCGTAATTTACTTTGGTTTTAATGGGCTCGTTTTTGAAATTTTCTTGTATGTTAAAAAGACGAATGTGTTCGATTAGTGTCGAGTGGAATCTCTCTATCACTCCGTTTGAGTCCGGGTGTTGAGAACTCGTGAAGTGTATGTCAACTTTATGAATAGCTAATAATTCTTTTAAAATATTATTTTTCAATTCTAAACCATTATCGCAAATTATTAATTTGGGAATTCCGTGATGTGAGAAGAACTTGGTTAATTTATTTGTGATTTCGATAGCATTTGTCGAATTTACTTTATAGGCTTGCGCGTATTTGGAAAATGCGTCTATTATCGTCAAAAATTTAGAGTTTTCTAAAGTGAGTGTGTCTATGTGTATTGTATGAAAGGGTTTGTCGGGTGTTGGTGTTATATTGTATTTAGTTTTAATAGGATTTCTTTCGTATTTAGCTTGTAAGCAAATTTCACACTGGTTAATATAGTTTGTAATGGTTCTATGTTGATTTGGCCAATAGTAAATATTTTTAATTTGGTTGTGTGTTTCGAGGATTCCACGATGAATCGTTTTTCCTTCGTGAAATTGTTTAATTATATTATTAATTTCGTTATCTAATTCAACATCAATTAATTTATTATTGCACTTAACAAAATTTATTTCTGAATTCTTAAAGTGTGTTTGCATTACAATAGAGAATTTTTCGTATATTGGTTGTTCAAAAAACAAGGAGTATTTGACTTTTGGAATTATGAATTCTTTTACAAAATTTATAACATCTGTTTCGAAATTTTCTTGTGAGATTTGTACGTGAATTCTTGTTTTGTCAGAGTGAATTTTACTGTATTTGGGTTTGGCTGGTGAGTGAGTGACTTCAGATATAAACAGTAGGTTTTTGCCAACGTTCACAGGGGAATCGCTAATTGTGATACCAAAAATAGGATTTTCTTGGTTGGAGTGGATCGTATTGTCAGAGTCAGAATTTCGGTCATTATCGGGTTCCGCAATCATTGATTCGTTATCAGGGTTAAAGTTGTCGTTAAAATTTTTTATGTAGTCAAAGAAATTTTGAACTTCCGGTTCTACAGAATTTACGTTCAATTCGATATGTGATAGTGCATCAGCAATTTTGTTTAATGAACCCTTTTTATATAAAATTTCAAAGTCGAATTCCTCCAATTTCAATCTCCATCGTATTAATTTAGAATTTGGTTCCTTGAGTGAGGATAACCACTGGAGGGGTTTGTGGTCTGTTATAATTTTAAATTTTCGTCCGAATAGATAGGGGCGAAAATATTTTGTGGCCCAAATTATAGCGAGGAGTTCCTTTTCGATAGTTGAATAATTTTGTTCTGAATCGTTGAGGGTTCGACTCGCATAAGCGATCGGTAGGTCAGAGCCTATCGGTCCTTGCGATAAAACAGCACCAATAGCCACATTGCTTGCATCGGTTGTTAAATTGAACGGTTTCGTGAAATCGGGATATTGCAGTATCGGCTCGTTTGTTAATAGGTTTTTACATTTATTAAAACAATTAATATAATTTTGATCTTTTATATTTATTACTGCTCCCTTTTTCAGACATTTCGTAAACGGTTTTGTAATGTTCGCAAATTCTTTTATAAATTTTCTGTAATACCCTAATAAACCGAGGAATGCTTTTATTTGTTTTACTGTTTTTGGTATGGGATAGTTTTTGATTGCTTTATTTTTTTCCGGGTTTGGTTTTACACCTTGTGGGGTAACTATATGGCCTAAATATGCAACTTCGCGTTGAAAGAACTCTGATTTATCGAGTTGAATTTTTAAATTAGCTTTTCTCAATCGGTCAAATACCGCGCGTAAACTTTGGATGTGCTCCTGCAGGCTAGTGCTAAAGATTATTACATCATCCAAGTAAACTAGGCAAATTTCGTTAGTCAAATTTTGAAGTACGTTGTCCATTATTTTCTGAAATGTCGCGGGGGCATTTTTTAATCCAAATGGCATCCGAAGAAATTCATAGTGCCCAGATTCGGTACTAAACGCTGTTTTTTGATTATCATTTTGATGCATCTCTATCTGATGGAATCCAGATGCTAAATCCAAAGTTGTGAAATACTGACATCTACCGAGTTTATCCAAAAGTGAATTTATATTAGGAATGGGATACTTATCATCTATCGTCTTCTCGTTGAGCTTACGATAGTCAATAACTATACGCCATTTCTTTTTTCCCGACGCGTCTAATTTCTTTGGCACTACCCATACAGGAGAGGACCAAGGAGAGTGGGACGGTCTGATGATGTTTTGTTCTAACATTTTGTCAATTTGATTTTTTACTTCTTTCCGATGTACTTCCGGATATCTATAGGTTTTACTGTAAACTGGAATTTCATCTTTTGTTCGGATGTGATGTTTGACTTCATTAGAAAAAGTAAGAGATTTATTATCAGTATGAAAGATGTCTGAATATTCTGTTATTAATTTTAAAATTTCGTTTTTTTCTTCCGGGTTCATGTGATCTGTTCTAATTTTTGTGATATCAAGATCATTGTCTAAATTTGTGTTTTGAAAATTTACATTATTTATTTCAAAATTTTCAAGGGGTTCAACGGTAATATTATTTGTTGTATCGGTCACGCATTCTACGTTCTCGGGATTAATAATTGGGTAGTAGAGTATGTGGTTTTCAATTTTGGCTATGCCCTCTGGAATAATTAAATTATCAACAAATGTTTCCGGTATAAAAACTTCGCCGTTTTCTATATTATTGATATGAAAACTTACAATTTTCTCTGATTTTGCAGGAATGTTTATATAGTTGGATCGTGGCATAATTTTTAAATAATGTAATTTAATAGTCTGAGTTGGTGTTATCATTTTATCTCGGCCAAGGTCAAGAATAATATCTAACAATTTTAAATTATCTAGGCCTAATAAAATGTCGAATTGACTATGAAAATCAAATAAATAATATTTAAGGAATATATCAGATTTTTGAAACAATTTTGAACATGGTAATATGACACTAGAATTTTCGGTTGAAGTGCCATGTGCTGTTGTAATTTTGAAGAAGTCGTTTTGAATTTTGTTTTGAAAATATTTATAAGCAATTTCTGGTTTGATAAACGATCGAGTGCTGCCTGTGTCAATTAATACTTTTAGATTATGTTCGGGATAAATAATAAAAGGCAATTCACTTTGATTGTGAGATAAATTTAGTGATCCTATTCTGTTTCCGAGGCATTCTTCTCTAAAACATAGTTATCGTCATATTGCTGGTTGTAATTATCGTATTCGGGGTCGATTTCTTCAATGATACCATTACTATTGTCGGGGTCTACTGGGTCTAAGTCTTGTATTTCGGTGTTATGCAATTCTTCAAAAGTGAAGTCTGGTGCACGTTGGGTGTGGTTTTGAAAGTAATTATGTTGTAGTCTATAATTATTATAACCAGATGGTCCGGGTTTAGGTCTAAAAGTCTGATTAGTGCTTATGCTCATTGGTGTTGGTTTCGGTTGTTTAGGAATAAAATGTTATTTGAATTTGGCTTGAAAGAATTTTGTTTGACCATTTGATTTTGAAATTGAGGTTTATTAAAGCTGTTATTTGGTAATGGTCGGTACATTAATTGAGGAATATTTCGTGTAACGGGTGATCGATGGCTGGTATTTTGGTTGATCGGTATTGGTTTTTGTTTTAAATTGAAATTTTGATGACGTTGTTCGCTTTCTAACTGAAATTCGTTAGTGAGCATATTGAGAGCAGAATTTAGATCTTCAGGATTTTTAGTTCTTAACAAATGTCCTAGGGGATCCTTTAAACCACGCAAGAGAATTCTTGTTGCATATTTTTGAAAATAGGCAATTATTACTTTAGCACTGGCTTGTTCTATCTTATTTGTCAAGTAGGAAACTTGCAAATTAAGTAGATCCTGAACTTTATTGAAAAATTCAAAAGCATTTTCATTTGTTTGTCTCAATTCTGTCATTTCGATATTTAGTGTAAAACAATCGCGTTTATCTTGATATGTGTTCAATAACGCTGTCTTTAGACTGTTCCAATCAGAGATTGTGCAACTGGCGATATTAACCGCAGCTTCGCCTTTGATTTTTGTTAATATGCTAGACATAAGCCATTCGTTTTGAAAATCAGCGGGGTCAGCTGTGACATAAAATTTATTAACTAATTTTTCGCAGATTTCAGTGAATCTGGAGAGTAATTTAGTATCGCCGTGAAATTCGGGAATCATGTCGAGGTATTCTCTTTTTAATACGGGGGTTGCCATGATTACTAAGTTTAGACTATCTATTCTATTTGCTAGATCGTCAAATAATAAGTTATTTTGATTATTATTATAATTTTGGTTTGCTGAGTTACAGGATTGGTCAGAATCTGATTCTGTTTCACTTACTGAATCGGTATTGATATCAATCAATTTTCTAAATGACATGTGCACTTACTTGATCAAAATCAATTTGTCCATTGATTTGTTCCGACGATTTCTCTATGCTGGAACGATGAACCTGGTCGTGGCAGCTCTGTATTCTTCAGGGCTGGTTGGCGACTTCTACTTCTGCACGATGTGCTCTCGTTCTTGTAAAAGACTTTGATGCAGGTTCGCGGACACTTCCGTTGCGATATCCAGTAAATCGTAGAAACGAAACGCAAATTTATTTTTGAACAATTACGCCTGGATATCCTACCGACTGCGCCAGTTAAGTTACGGGAGTAAGTTAACAACAAAAAAAAATGATTTTATTAAACGAAAGTACAAAGATTCAGCAGTGAAATATAACAATGTTTATTGTACAAAATACAGAATGTAACTGAATAGAATTAAGTAATGTTACAAAAATATGAAAAATATTGAGTATGCAAAAATAGAGGAAATGTGGATTCGAGTAGCGTCTGGGACTCAGCATGGTCAGCAGTTCCCGTGAGAAGTTGAACTTCTAACTTGTATATGACTTTTTACAAAAAAAAGGCAGATTTTACCAATTTTTGATGAATACGTTGTATATTGTAAGCTAAATGGGCTGGATTCTAGAATACCTAACATACTTGAAATAGCAATTTTTTTGTTGCAATGTTTTCTTTTACCTAAATTATGATGAAAAATCATTAAATTCGGGCGCGGAAGCAAATAGTTATATGATCTTTTACAAAAATAGTCAGATTTTACCTATTCTTCAAATTGATATTTTTGTTAATACATTCATAAACATGCTTTTGGACCTATACTGTGGATAAAATATCATGTGAAATTATAAAATTCGGGCGCGAAAGAAAATATTTATATGATTTTTTACAAAAATAAAGTCAGATTTTACCTATTTTTGAGAGGGATATTTTTGTTAAAACATTCATAAACATGTTTTTGGACCTATATTATAAATAAAATATGATAAAAAATTATAAAATTCGGGCGCGGAAGCAAATATTTATATAATTTTTCACAAAAATAAAGTCAGATTTTACCTATTTTGATGAATACGTTGTATATTGTAAGCTCATTGGCTGGATTCTAGAATACCTAACACACTTGAAATAACAATTTTCTTGTTGCAATGTTTTCTTTTAGCTAAATTATGATGAAAAATCATAAAATTCGGGCGCGAAAGCAAATATTTATATGATCTTTTACAAAAATAAAGTCAGATTTTACCTATTTTGATGAATACGTTGTATATTGTAAGCTCATTGGCTGGATTCTAGAATACCTAAAACACATTAAATAGCAATTTTCTTGTTGCAATGTTTTCTTTTACCTAAATTATGATGAAAAATCATGAAATTCGGGCGCGAAAGCAAATATTTATTTGATTTTTTACTAAAATAAAGTCAGATTTAACCTATTCTTGAACTGGATATTTTTGTTAAAACATTCATAAACATGCTTCTAGACCTATACTGTGGATAAAATATGATGAAAAATTATAAAATTCGGGCGCGGAAGCAAATATTTATATGATTTTTTACAAAAAAAGCAGATTTTACCTATTTCTGATAAATACGTTGTATATTGTAAGCTTCATTGGCTGGATTCTAGAATACCTACCACACTTGAAATAGCAATTTTCTTGTTGCAATGTTTTCTTTTACCTAAATTATGATGAAAAATCATAAAATTTGGGCGCGGAAGCAAATATTTATATGATTTTTTACAAAAATAAAGTCAGATTTTACCTATTCTTGAAACGGATTTTTTTGTTAAATCATTCATAAACATGCTTTTGGACCTATACTGTGGATAAAATATGATGAAAAATTATAAAATTCGGGCGCGGAAGCAAATATTTATATAATTTTTTACAAAAAAAAAGTCAGATTTTTTTTATTGTTGATGAATACGTTGTAGGCTTCATTAGCTGGATTGTAGAATACCTACCACACTTGAAATAGCAATTTTATTGTTGCGATGTTTTCTTTTACCTAAATAATAATGGAAAATCGTAAAATTTGGGCGCGGAAGCAAATATTTATATGATTTTTTACAAAAATAAAATCAGATTTTACCTATTCTTGAAGTGGATATTTTTGTTAAAACATTCATAAACATGCTTTTGCACCTATACTGTGGATAAAATATGATGAAAAACTATAAAATTCGGACGCGGAAGCAAATATTTATATGATTTTTTACAAAAATAAAGTCAGATTTTACCTATTTTTGAAAGGGATATTTTTGTTAAAACATTCATAAACATGCTTTTGGACCTATACTATGGATAAAAAATGATAAAATATTATAAATTCGGGCGCGGAAGCAAATATTTATATGATTTTTTACAAAAATAAAGTCAGATTTTACCTATTTTTGATGAATACGTTTTATATTGTGAGCACATTGGCTGGATTCTGGAATACCTAAAACACTTTGAATAGCAATTTTCTTGTTGCATTGTTTTCTTTTATTTAAATTATGATGAAAAATCATAGAATTCGGGCGCGGAAGCAAATATTTATATGATTTTTTACAAAAATAAAGTTAGATTTCACATGTTCTTGAAATGGATATTTTTGTTAAAACATTCATAAACATGCTTTTGGACCTATACTGTGGATAAAATATGATGAAAAATTATAAAATGCTGGCGCGGAAGCAAATATTTATATAATTTTTTACAAAAAAAAAGTCAGATTTTACCTATTTTTGATGAATACGTTGTATATTGTATGCTACATGGGCTTGATTCTAGAGTACCTAACACACTTGAAATAGAAATTTTCTTGTCGCAATGTTTTCTTTTAGCTAAAATATGATAAAAAATCATAAAATTCGGGAGCGGAAGCAAATATTTATATGATTTTTTACAAAAATAAAGTCAGATTTTATCTATTTTTGAAATGGATATTTTTGTTAAAACATTCATAAACATTCTTTTGGACCTATACTATGGATAAAATATGATGAAAAATGATAAAATTCGGGCGCGGACGCAAATATTTATATAATTTTTACAAAAATTAAGTCAGATATTACCTATTTTTGATGAATACGTTGTATATTGTAAGCTACATGGGCTGGATTCTAGAATATCTACCACACTTGAAATAGCAATTTTCTTGTTGCAATGTTTTCTTTTACTTAAATTATGATGAAAAATCATAAAATTCGGGCGCGGAAGCAAATATTTATATGATTTTTTACAAAAATAAAGTCAGATTTTACTTATTCTTGAAGTGGATATTTTCGTTAAAACATTCATAAACATGCTTTTGGACCTATACTATGGATAAAATATGATAAAAAATTATAAAATTCGGGCGCGGAAGCAAATATTTATATGATTTTTTACAAAAAAAAAGTCAGATTTTACCTATTTTTGATAAATACGTTGTATATTGTAAGCTACATGGACTGGATTCTAGAATACCTCACACACTTAAAATAGCTATTTTCTTGTTGCAATGTTTTTTTTTACCTAAATTATGATGAAAAATCGTAAAATTCGGGCGCGGAAGCAAATATTTATATGATTTTTTACAAAAATAACATCAGATTTTACCTATTCTTGAAATGGATATTTTTGTTAAAACATTCATAAACATGCTTTTGGACCTATACTGTGGATAAAATATGATGAAAAACTATAAAATTCGGACGCGAAAGCAAATATTTATATGATTTTTACAAAAATAAAGTCAGATTTTACCTATTTTTTTAATTGATATTTTTGTTAAAACATTCTTAAACATGCTTTTGGACCTATACTATGGATAAAATATTATAAAATATTATAAAATTCGGGCGCGGAAGCAAATATTTATATGATTTTTTACAAAAATAAAGTCAGATTTTACCTATTTTTGATGAATACGTTTTATATTGTGAGCTCATTGGCTGGATTCTGGAATACGTAAAACACTTTGAATAGCAATTTTCTTGTTGCATTGTTTTCTTTTAGCTAAATTTTGATAAAAAATCATAGAATTCGTGCGCGGAAGCAAATATTTATATGATTTTTTACAAAAATAAAGTCAGATTTCACATGTTCTTGAAATGGATATTTTTGTTAATACATTCATAAACATGCTTTTGGACCTATACTGTGGATAAAATATGATGAAAAATTATAAAATGCGGGCGCGGAAGCAAATATTTATAAATTTTTTTACAAAAAAAAAGTCAGATTTTACCTATTTTTCATGAGTACGTTGTATATTGTAAACTACATGGGCTAGATTCTAGAATACCTAACAAACTTAAAATAGCAATTTTCTTGTTGCAATGTTTTCTTTTAACTAAAATATGATGAAAAATCATAAAATTCGGGCGCGGAAGCAAATATTTATTTGATTTGTTACAAAAATAAAGTCAGATTTTACCTATTTTTGAAATAGATATTTTGTTAAAACATTCATAAACATGCTTTTGGACCTATACTATAGATAAACTATGATGAAAAATTATAAAATTCGGACGCGGAAGCAAATATTTATATAATTTTTTATAAAAATAAAGTCAGATTTTACCTATTTTTGATGAATACAATGTATATTGTAAGTTTCATTGGCTGGATTCTAGAATACCTACCACACTTGAAATAGCAATTTTCTTGTTGCAATGTTTTCTTTTACCTAAATTATGATGAAAAATTATAAAATTCGGGCGCGAAAGCAAATATTTATATGATTTTTTACAAAAATAAAGTCAGATTTTACCTAGTCTTGAAATGGATATATTTGTTAAAACATTTATAAACATGCTTTTGGACCTATACTGTGGATAAAATATGATGAAAAATTATAAAATTCTGGCGCGGAAGCAAATATTTATATGATTTTTTACAAAAAAAATTTAGATTTTACTTATTTTTGATGAATACGTTGTATATTGTAAGCTACATGGGCTGGATTCTATAGTACCTAACACACTTGAAATAGCAATTTTCTTGTTGCAATGTTTTCTTTTAGCTAAAATATGATGAAAAATCATAAAATTCGGGAGCGGAAGCAAATATTTATTTGATTTTTTACAAAAATAAAGTCAGATTTTACCTATTTTTGAAATGGATAGTTTTGTTAAAACATTCATAAACATGCTTTTGGACCTATACTATTGATAAAATATGATGAAAAATTATTAAAATTCGGGCGCGGAAGCAAATATTTATATAATTTTTTACAAAAATTAAGTCAGATTTTACCTATTTTTGATGAATACGTTGTATATTGTAAGCTACATGGGCTGGATTCTAGAATACCTACCACACTTGAAATAACAATTTTCTTGTTGCAATGTTTTCTTTTACCTAAATTATGATGAAATATCATAAAATTCGGGCACGGAAGCAAATATTTATATGATTTTTTACAAAAATAAAGTCAGATTTTTCCTATTCTTGAAATGGATATTTTTGTTCAAACATTCATAAACATGCTTTTGGACCTATACTGTGGATAAAATATGATGAAAAATTATAAAATTCGGGCGCGAAAGCAAATATTTATATGATTTTTTACAAAAATAAAGTCAGATTTTACCTATTCTTGAAATGGACATTTTTGTTAAAACATTCATAAACATGCTTTTGGACCTATACTGTGGATAAAATATGATGAAAAATTATAAAATGCGGGCGCGGAAGCAAATATTTATAAAAATTTTTACAAAAAAAAAAGTCAGATTTTACCTATTTTTGATGAATACGTTGTATATTGTAAGCTTCATTGGCTGGATTCTATCATACCTACCACACTTGACATAGCAATTTCCTTGTTGCAATGGTTTCTTTTACCTAAATTATGATGAAAAATAAAGGCAGATTTTACCTATTCTTGAAATGAATATTTTTGTTAAAACATTCATAAACATGCTTTTGTTCCTATACTGTGGATAAAATATGATGAAAAATTATAAAATTCGGGCGCGGAAGCAAGTATTTATTTGATTTTTTACAAAAATAAATTCAGATTTTATCTATTTTTGAAATGGATATTTTTGTTAAAACATTCATAAACATTCTTTTGGACCTATACTATGGATAAAATATGATGAAAAATGATAAAATTCGGGCGCGGAAGCAAATATTTATATAATATTTACAAAAATTAAGTCAGATTTTACCTATTTTTGATGAATACGTTGTATATTGTAAGCTACATGGGCTGGATTCTAGAATACCTACCACACTTGAAATAGCAATTTTCTTGTTGCAATGTTTTCTTTTACTTAAATTATGATGAAAAATCATAAAATTCGGGCGCGGAAGCAAATATTTATATGATTTTTTACAAAAATAAAGTCAGATTTTACTTATTCTTGAAATGGATATTTTGTTAAAACATTCATAAACATGCTTTTGGACCTATACTATGGATAAAATATGATGAAAAATTATAAAATTCGGGCGCGGAAGCAAATATTTATATGATTTTTTACAAAAAAAAAGTCAGATTTTACCTATTTTTGATAAATACGTTGTATATTGTAAGCTACATGGACTGGATTGTAGAATACCTCACACACTTAAAATAGCTATTTTCTTGTTGCAATGTTTTCTTTTACCTAAATTATGATGAAAAATCGTAAAATTCGGGCGCGGAAGCAAATATTTATATGATTTTTTACAAAAATAACATCAGATTTTACCTATTCTTGAAATGGATATTTTTGTTAAAACATTCAAAAATATGCTTTTGGACCTATACTGTGGATAAAATATGATAAAAAACTATAAAATTCGGACGCGGAAGCAAATATTTATATGATTTTGTACAAAAATAAAGTCAGATTTTACCTATTTTTGATGAATACGTTTTATATTGTGAGCTCATTGGCTGGATTCTGGAATACCTAAAACACTTTGAATAGCAATTTTCTTGTTGCATTGTTTTCTTTTAGCTAAATTATGATAAAAAATCATTGAATTCGTGCGTGGAAGCAAATATTTATATGATTTTTTACAAAAATAAGGTCAGATTTCACATGTTCTTGAAATAGATATTTTTGTTAATACATTCATAAACATGCTTTTGGACCTATACTGTGGATAAAATATGATGAAAAATTATAAAATGCGGGCGCGGAAGCAAATATTTATAAAAATTTTTACAAAAAAAAAGTCAGATTTTACCTATTTTTCATGAATACGTTGTATATTGTAAGCTACATGTGCTGGATTCTAGAATACCTAACAAACTTAAAATAGCAATTTTCTTGTTGCAATGTTTTCTTTTAGCTAAAATATGATAAAAAATCATAAAATTCGGGCGCGGAAGCAAATATTTATTTGGTTTTTTACAAAAATAAAGTCAGATTTTACCTATTTTTGAAATAGATATTTTGTTAAAACATTCATAAACATGCTTTTGTACCTATACTGTGGATAAAATATGATGAAAAATTATAAAATTCGGGCGCGGAAGCAAATATTTATATAATTTTTTATAAAAATAAAGTCAGATTTTACCTATTTTTGATGAATACAATGTATATTGTAAGTTTCATTGGCTGGATTCTAGAATACCTACCACACTTGAAATAGCAATTTTCTTGATGCAATGTTTTCTTTTACCTAAATTATGATGAAAAATTATAAAATTCGGGCGCGGAAGCAAATATGTATATGATTTTTTACAAAAAAAAATTCAGATTTTACTTATTTTTGATGAATACGTTGTATATTGTAAGCTACATGGGCTGGATTCTATAGTACCTAACACACTTGAAATAGCAATTTTCTTGTTGCAATGTTTTCTTTTAGCTAAAATATGATGAAAAATCATAAAATTCGGGCGCGGAAGCAAATATTTATATGTTTTTTTACAAAAATAAAGTCAGATTTCACATATTTTTGAGAGGGATATTTTTGTTAAAACATTTATAAACATGCTTTTGGACCTATACTATGGATAAAAAATGATAAAAAATTATAAAATTCGGGCGCGGAAGCAAATATTTATATGAATTTTTAGAAAAATAAAGTCAGATTTTACCTAAATTATGATGAAAAATAAAGTCAGATTTTACCTATTCTTGAAATAAATTTTTTGTTAAAACATTCATAAACATGCTTTTGACCTATACTGTGTGTAAAATATGATAAAAAATTATAAAATTCGGGCGCGGAAGCAAATATTTATATGATTTTTTACAAAAAATAAGTCAGTTTTTACCTATTTTTGATGAATAAGTTGTATATTGTAAGCAACATGGGCTGGATTCTAGAATAACTAACACACTTGAAATAGCAATTTTCTTGTTGCAATGTTTTCTTTTTGCTAAAATAGGATGAAAAATCATAAAATTCGGGCGCGGAAGCAAATATTTATATGATTTTTTACAAAAATAAAGTCAAATTTTACCTATTTTTGAAATGGGTATTTTTGTTAAAACATTCATAAACATGCTTTTGGACCTATACTGTGGATAAAATATGATAAATAATCATAAAATTTGGGCGCGGTAGCAAATATTTATATGATTTTTTACAAAAAATAAGTCAGTTTTTACCTATTTTTGATGAATAAGTTGTATATTGTATGTAAGCAACATGGGCTGGATTCTAGAATACCTAACACGCTTGAAATAGCAATTTTCTTGATGCAATGTTTTCTTTTTGCTAAAATATGATGAAAAATCATAAAATTCGGGCGCGGAAGCAAATATTTATATGATTTTTTACAAAAATAAAGTCAAATTTTACCTATTTTTGAAATGGGTATTTTTGTTAAAACATTCATAAACATGCTTTTGGACCTATACTGTGGATAAAATATGATAAATAATCATAAAATTCGGGCGCGGAAGCAAATATTTATATGGTTTTTTACAAAAATAAAGTCAGTTTTTACATATTTTTGATGAATACGTTGTTTATTGTAAGCTTCATTGGCTGGATTCTAGAATATCTACAACACTTGAAATAGCAATTTTCTTGTTGCAATGTTTTCGTTTAGCTAAATTATGATGAAAAATCATAAAATTCGGGCGCGAAAGCAAATATTTATATGATTTTTTTACAAAAATAAAGTCAGATTTTACCTATTTTTGAAATAGTTATTTTTCTAAAAACATTCATAAACATGCTTTTGGACCTATACTATGGATAAAATATGGTGCAAAATTATAAAATTCAGGCGCGGAAGCAAATATTTATATAATTTTTTACAAAAATAAAGTCAGATTTTACCTATTTTTGATGAATACGTTGTATATTGTAAGCTTCATTTCTTTATTCTAGAATACCTACCACACTTGAAATAGCAATTTTCTTGTTGCAATGTTTTCTTTTACCTAAATTATGATGAAAAATCATAAAATTCGGGCGCGGAAGCAAATATTTTATGGTTTTTTACAAAAATAAAGTCAGAATTTACCTATTCTTGAAATGGATATTTTTGTTAAAACATTCATAAACATGCTTTTAGACCTATACTGTGGATAAAATATGATGAAAAATTATAAAATTTGGGCGCAAAAGCAAATATTTATATAATTTTTTACAAAAAAAGTCAGATTTAACCTATTTCTGATGAATACGTTGTATATTGTAAGCTTCATTGGCTGGAATCTAGAATACCTACCACACTTGAAACAGCAATTTTCTTGTTGCAATGTTTTCTTTTACCTAAATTATGATGAAAAATCATAAAATTCAGTTACGGAAGCAAATATTTATATGATTTTTTACAAAAATAAAGTCAGATTTTACCTATTTTTGAAATGGATACTTTTGTTAAAACATTCATAAACATGCTTTAGGACCTATACTATGAATAAAATATGATAAAAAATTATAAAATTCGGGCGCGGAAGCAAATATTTATATAATTTTTTACAAAAATTAAGTCAGATTTTACCTATTTTTGAAGAATACGTTGTATATTGTAAGCTTCATTGGCTGGACTCTAGAATACCTACCACACTTGAAATAGCAATTTTCTTGTTGCAATGTTTTCTTTTACCTAAATTATGATAAAAAATCATAAAATTCGGGCGCGGAAGCAAATATTTATATGATTTTTTACAAAAATAAAGTCAGATTTTACCTAAATTATGATGAAAAATTAAGTCAGATTTTACCTATTCTTGAAATAATTTTTTTGTTAAAACATTCATAAACATGCTTTTGACCTATACTGTGTGTAAAATATGATAAAAAATTATAAAATTCGGGCGCGGAAGCAAATATTTATATGATTTTTTACAAAAAATAAGTCAGTTTTTACCTATTTTTGATGAATAAGTTGTATATTGTAAGCAACATGGGCTGGATTCTAGAATACCTAACACACTTGAAATAGCAATTTTCTTGTTGCAATGTTTTCTTTTTGCTAAAATAGGATGAAAAATCATAAAATTCGGGCGCGGAAGCAAATATTTATATGATTTTTTACAAAAATAAAGTCAAATTTTACCTATTTTTGAAATGAGTATTTTTGTTAAAACATTCATAAACATGCTTTTGGACCTATACTGTGGATAAAATATGATAAATAATCATAAAATTTGGGCGCGGTAGCAAATATTTATATGATTTTTTACAAAAAATAAGTCAGTTTTTAACTATTTTTGATGAATAAGTTGTATATTGTATGTAAGCAACATGGGCTGGATTCTAGAATACCTAACACGCTTGAAATAGCAATTTTCTTGATGCAATGTTTTCTTTTTGCTAAAATATGATGAAAAATCATAAAATTCGGGCGCGGAAGCAAATATTTATATGATTTTTTACAAAAATAAAGTCAAATTTTACCTATTTTTGAAATGGGTATTTTTGTTAAAACATTCATAAACATGCTTTTGGACCTATACTGTGGATAAAATATGATAAATAATCATAAAATTCGGGCGCGGAAGCAAATATTTATATGGTTTTTTACAAAAATAAAGTCAGTTTTTACATATTTTTGATGAATACGTTGTTTATTGTAAGCTTCATTGGCTGGATTCTAGAATATCTACAACACTTGAAATAGCAATTTTCTTGTTGCAATGTTTTCGTTTAGCTAAAATATGATGAAAAATCATAAAATTCGGGCGCGAAAGCAAATATTTATATGATTTTTTTTACAAAAATAAAGTCAGATTTTACCTATTTTTGAAATAGTTATTTTTCTAAAAACATTCATAAACATGCTTTTGGACCTATACTATGGATAAAATATGGTGAAAAATTATAAAATTCGGGCGCGGAAGCAAATATTTATATAATTTTTTACAAAAATAAAGTCAGATTTTACCTATTTTTGATGAATACGTTGTATATTGTAAGCTTCATTTCTTTATTCTAGAATACCTACCACACTTGAAATAGCAATTTTCTTGTTGCAATGTTTTCTTTTACCTAAATTATGATGAAAAATCATAAAATTCGGGCGCGGAAGCAAATATTTTATGGTTTTTTACAAAAATAAAGTCAGAATTTACCTATTCTTGAAATGGATATTTTTGTTAAAACATTCATAAACATGCTTTTGGACCTATACTGTGGATAAAATATGATGAAAAATTATAAAATTTGGGCGCAAAAGCAAATATTTATATAATTTTTTACAAAAAAAGTCAGATTTAACCTATTTCTGATGAATACGTTGTATATTGTAAGCTTCATTGGCTGGAATCTAGAATACCTACCACACTTGAAACAGCAATTTTCTTGTTGCAATGTTTTCTTTTACCTAAATTATGATGAAAAATCATAAAATTCAGTTACGGAAGCAAATATTTATATGATTTTTTACAAAAATAAAGTCAGATTTTACCTATTTTTGAAATGGATACTTTTGTTAAAACATTCATAAACATGCTTTAGGACCTATACTATGAATAAAATATGATAAAAAATTATAAAATTCGGGCGCGGAAGCAAATATTTATATAATTTTTTACAAAAATTAAGTCAGATTTTACCTATTTTTGATGAATACGTTGTATATTGTAAGCTTCATTGGCTGGACTCTAGAATACCTACCACACTTGAAATAGCAATTTTCTTGTTGCAATGTTTTCTTTTACCTAAATTATGATAAAAAATCATAAAATTCGGGCGCGGAAGCAAATATTTATATGATTTTTTACAAAAATAAAGTCAGATTTTACCTATTCTCGAAATGTATATTTTTGTTAAAACATTTATAAACATGCTTTTGGACCAATACCATGGATGAAATATGATGAAAAATTATAAAATTCGGGCGCGGAAGCAAATATTTTTATGAGTTTTTACTAAAATAAAGTCAGATTTTACCTATTTTTGATGAATACGTTGTATATTGTAAGCTATATGGGCTGGATTCTAGAATACTTACCACACTGGAATTAGCAAATTTCTTATTGCAATGTTTTCTTTTAGCTAAAATATGATGAAAAATTATAAAATTCGGTCGCGGAAGCAAAAATTTATATAATTTTTTACAAAAATAAAGTCAGATTTTACCTATTTTTGATGAATGCGTTGCATATTGTAAGCTTCATTGGCTGGATTCTAGAATACCACCACACTTGAAATAGCAATTTTCTTGTTGCAATGTTTTCTTTTAGCTAAAATATGATAAAAAATTATAAAATTCGGGCGCGGAAGCAAATATTTATATGATTTTTTACAAAAATAAAGTCAGATTTTACCTATTTTTGAAATGGATACTTTTGTTAAAACATTCATAAACATGCTTTAGGACCTATACTATGAATAAAATATGATAAAAAATTATAAAATTCGGGCGCGGAAGCAAATATTTATATAATTTTTTACAAAAATTAAATCAGATTTTACCTATTTTTTAATGAATACGTTGTATATTGTAAGCTTCATTGGCTGGATTCTAGAATACCTACCACACATGAAATAGCAATTTTCTTGTTGCAATGTTTTCTTTTACCTAAATTATGATGAAAAATTATAAAATTCGGGCGCGAAAGCAAATATTTATATGATTTTTTACAAAAATAAAGTCAGATTTTACCTATTCTTGAAATGGATATATTTGTTAAAACATTCATAAATATGCTTTTGGACCTATACTGTGGATAAAATATGATGAAAAATTATAAAATTCGGGCGCGGAAGCAAATATTTATATGATTTTTTACAAAAAAAATTCAGATTTTACTTATTTTTGATGAATACGTTGTATATTGTAAGCTACATGGGCTGGATTCTATAGTACCTAACACACTTGAAATAGCAATTTTCTTGTTGCAATGTTTTCTTTTAGCTAAAATATGATGAAAAATCATAAAATTCGGGCGTGGAAGCAAATATTTATATGATTTTTTACAAAAATAAAGTCAGATTTCACCTATTTTTGAGAGGGATATTTTTGTTAAAACATTTATAAACATGCTTTTGGACCTATACTATGGATAAAAAATGATAAAAAATTATAAAATTCGGGCGCGGAAGCAATTATTTATATGAATTTTTACAAAAATAAAGTCAGATTTTACCTATTTTTGATGAATACGTTGTATATTGTAAGCTTCAATGGCTGGATTCTTTCATACCTACCACACTTGAAATAGCATTTTCCTTGTTGCAATGGTTTCTTTTACCTAAATTATGATGAAAAATAAAGTCAGATTTTACCTATTCTTGAAATGAATATTTTTGTTAAAACATTCATAAACATGCTTTTGACCTATACTGTGTGTAAAATATGATGAAAAATTATAAAATTCGGGCGCGGAAGCAAATATTTATATGATTTTTTACAAAAAAATAAGTCAGTTTTTACCTATTTTTGATGAATAAGTTGTATATTGTAAGCAACATGGGCTGGATTCTAGAATACCTAACACACTTGAAATAGCAATTTTCTTGTTGCAATGTTTTCTTTTTGCTAAAATAGGATGAAAAATCATAAAATTCGGGCGCGGAAGCAAATATTTATATGATTTTTTACAAAAATAAAGTCAAATATTACCTATTTTTGAAATGGGTATTTTTGTTAAAACATTCATAAACATGCTTTTGGACCTATACTGTGGATAAAATATGATAAATAATCATAAAATTCGGGCGCGGTAGCAAATATTTATATGATTTTTTACAAAAAATAAGTCAGTTTTTACCTATTTTTGATGAATAAGTTGTATATTGTATGTAAGCAACATGGGCTGGATTCTAGAATACCTAACACGCTTGAAATAGCAATTTTCTTGTTGCAATGTTTTCTTTTTGCTAAAATATGATGAAAAATCATAAAATTCGGGCGCGGAAGCAAATATTTATATGATTTTTTACAAAAATAAAGTCAAAGTTTACCTATTTTTGAAATGGGTATTTTTGTTAAAACATTCATAAATATGCTTTTAGACCTATACTGTGGATAAAATATGATAAATAATCATAAAATTCGGGCGTGGAAGCAAATATTTATATGGTTTTTTACAAAAATAAAGTCAGTTTTTACATATTTTTGATGAATACGTTGTTTATTGTAAGCTTCATTGGCTGGATTCTAGAATATCTACAACACTTGAAATAGCAATTTTCTTGTTGCAATGTTTTCGTTTAGCTAAAATATGATGAAAAATCATAAAATTCGGGCGCGAAAGCAAATATTTATATGATTTTTTTACAAAAATAAAGTCAGATTTTACCTATTTTTGAAATAGTTATTTTTCTTAAAACATTCATAAACATGCTTTTGGACCTATACTATGGATAAAATATGGTGAAAAATTATAAAATTCGGGCGCGGAAGCAAATATTTTTATGATTTTTTACAAAAATGAAGTAAGATTTTACCTATTTTTGATGAATACGTTGTATATTGTAAGCTACATGGGCTGGTTTCTAGAATACCTACCACAAACGAAATAGCAATTTTCTTGTAGCAATGTTTTCTTTTAGCTAAAATATGATGAAAAATCATAAAATTCGAGAGCGAAACCAAATATTTATATGATTTTTTACAAAAATAAAGTCAGATTTTACCTAATTTTGAAATGAATATTTTTGTTAAAACTTTCATAAACATGCTTTTGGACCAATACTATGGATGAAATATGATAAAAAATTATAAAATTCGGGCGCGGAAGCAAATATTTATATAATTTTTTACAAAAATTAAGTCTGATTTTACCTATTTTTGATGAATACGTTGTATATTACAAACTTTATTGGCTGGATTCTAGAACACCTACCACAAATGAATAGCAATTTTCTTGTTGCAATGTTTTCTTTTACCTAATTTATGATGAAAAATCATAAAATTCGGGCGCTGATACATATATTTATATGATATTTTACAAAAATAAAGTCAGATTTTACCTATTTTTGAAATGAATATTTTGTTAGAACATTCATAAATATGCTTTTGTACTTATACTATGGATAAAATATGATGAAAAATTATAAAATTCGGGCACGGAAGCAAATATTTATATGATTTTTTACAAAAATAAAGTCAGATTTTACCTATTTTTAATGAATACGTTGTATATTGTAATCTAAATGGGCTGGATTCTAGAATATATACCACACTGGAAATAACAATTTTCTTGTTGCAATGTTTTCTTTTAACTAAAATATGATGAAAAATTATAAAATTCGGTCGCGGAAGCAGTAATTTATATGATTTTTTACAAAAATAAAGTCAGATTTTACCTATTTTTGATGAATACATTGCATATTGTAAGATTCATTGGCTGGATTCTAGAATACCACCACACTTGAAATAGCAATTTTCTTGTTGCAATGTTTTCTTTTAGCTAAAATATGATGAAAAATTATAAAATACGGGCGCGGAAGCAAATATTTATAGGATTTTTTACAAAAATAAAGTCACATTTTACCTATTTTTGAAATGGATACTTTTGTTAAAACATTCATAAACAAGCTTTTGGACCTATACTATAGATAAAATATGATGAAAAATGATAAAATTCGGGCGCGGAAGCTAATATTTATATAATTTTTTACAAAAATTAAGTCAGATTTTACCTATTTTTGATGAATACTTTGTAAATTGTAAGCTTCATTGGCTGGATTCTAGAATACCTACCACACTTGAAATAGCAATTTTCCTGTTGCAATTTTTTCTTCTATTTGAATTATGATGAAATATCATAAAATTCGGGCGCGGAAACAAATATTTATATGATATTTTACATAAATAAAGTAAGATTTTTGAAATGAATATTTTTGTTAATACATTCATAAACATGCTTTTGGACTTATACTATGGATAAAATATGATGAAAAATTATAAAATTCGGGCGCGGAAGCAAATATTTATATGATTTTTTGCAAAAATAAAGTCAGATTTTACCTATTTTTAATGAATACGTTGTATATTGTAAGCTACATGGGCTGGATTCTAGAATACCTACCATCCTTGAAATAGCAATTTTCCTGTTGCAATGTTTTCTTTTCCCTAAAGTATAATAAAAAATCATAAAATTCGGGCGCGGAAGCAAATATTTATATGATTTGTTACAAAAATAAAGTCAGATTTTACCTATTTTTCATGAATACGGTGTATATTGTAAGCTACATGGGCTGGTTTCTAGAATACCTACCACAATTGAAATAGCTATTTTCATGTAGCAATGTTTTCTTTTAGCTAAAATATGATGAAAAATCATAAAATTCGAGCGCGGAAGCAAATATTTATATGAATTTTTACAAAAATAAAGTCAGATTTTACCCATTTTTGAAATGGATATTTTGGTTAAAACATTCATAAACATGCTTTTGGACCTATACTATGGATAAAATATGATAAAAAATTATGAAATTCGGGCGCGGAAGTAAATATTTATATGATTTTTTACAAGAATAAATTCAGATTTTACCTATTTTTAATGAATACGTTGTATATTGTAAGCTACATGGGCTGGATTCTAGAATACCTACCACACTTAAAATAGCAATTTTCTTATTGCAATGTTTTCTTTTAGTTAAAATATGATTAAAAATTATAAAATTCGGGCGCGGAAGCAAATATTTATATGATTTTTTACAAAAATAAAGTCAGATTTTACCTATTTTTGAAATGGATGCCTTTGTTAAAACATTCATAAACATGCTTTAGGACCTATACTATGAATAAAAAATAATGAAAAATTACAAAATTCGGGCGCGGAAGCAAATATTTATATAATTTTTTACAAAAATTAAGTCAGGTTTTACCTATTTTTGATGAATAAGTTGTATATTGTAAGCTTCATTGGCTGGATTCTAGAATACCTACCACACTTGAAATAGAAATTTTCTTGTTGCAATGTTTTCTTTTACCTAAATAATGATAAAAAATCATAAAATTCTGGCGCGGAATCAAATATTTATATGATTTTTTACAAAAATAAAGTCAGATTTTACCTATTCTCGAAATGGATATTTTTGTTAAAACATTTATAAACATGCTTTTGGACCAATACTATGGATGATATATGATGAAAAATTATAAAATTCGGGCGCGGAAGCAAATATTTTTATGATTTTTTACAAAAATAAAGTAAGATTTTACCTATTTTTGATGAATACGTTGTATATTGTAAGCTACATGGGCTGGTTTCTAGAATACCTACCACAATTGAAATAGCAATTTTCTTGTAGCAATGTTTTTTTTTAGCTAAAATATGATGAAAAATCATAAAATTCGAGCGCGGAAGCAAATATTTATATGATTTTTTACAAAAATAAAGTCAGATTTTACCTATTTTTGAAATAGATATTTTTGTTAAAACATTCATAAACATGCTTTTGGACCTATACTATAAATAAAATATGATAAAAAATGATAAAATTCGGGCGCGGAAGCAAATATTTATATAATTTTTTACAAAAAAAAAGTCAGATTTTACCTATTTTTCATGAATACGTTGTATATTATAAGCTACATGGGCTGGATTCTAGAATATCTAACAAACTTAAAATAGCAATTTTCTTGTTGCAATGTTTTCTTTTAGCTAAAATATGATGAAAAATCATAAAATTCGGGCGCGGAAGCAAATATTTATTTGATTTTTTACAAAAATAAAGTCAGATTTTACCTATTTTTGAAATAGATATTTTGTTAAAACATTCATAAACATGCTTTTGGACCTATACTATGGATGAAATATGATAAAAAAATATAAAATTCGGACGCGGAAGCAAATATTTTTATGAGTTTTTACAAAAATAAAGTCAGATTTTACCTATTTTTGATGAATACGTTGTATATTGTAAGCTACATGGGCTGGATTCTAGAATACATACCAACTGGAAATAGCAATTTTCTTGTTGCAATGTTTTCTTTTAGCAAAAATATGATGAAAAATTATAAAATTCGGTCGCGGAAGCAGAAATTTATATGATTTTTTACAAAAATAAAATCAGATTTTACATATTTTTAAGGAATACATTGCATATTGTAAGATTCATTGGCTGGATTTTAGAATACCACCACACTTGAAATAGCAATTTTTTTGTTACAATGTTTTCTTTTAGCAAAATATGATGAAAAATTATAAAATTCGGGCGCGGAAGCAAATATTTATATGATTTTTTACAAAAATATAGTCACATTTTACCTATTTTTGAAATGGATACTTTTGTTAAAACATTCATAAACATGCTTTTGGACCTATACTATAGATAAAATATGATGAAAAATTATAAAATTCGGGCGCGGAAGCAAATATTTATATAATTTTTTACAAAAATTAAGTCAGATTTTACCTATTTTTGATGAATACGTTGTATATTGTAAGCTTCATTGGCTGGATTCTAGAATACCTACCACCCTTGAAATAGCTATTTTCCTGTTGCAATGTTTTCTTTTACCTAAATTATGATGAAAAATCATAAAATTCCGGCGCGGAAACAAATATTTATATGATATTTTACAAAAATAAAGTCAGATTTTTGAAATTAATATTTTTGTTAATACATTCATAAACATGCTTTTGGACTTATACTATGGATAAAATATGATGAAAAATTATAAAATTCGGGCGCGGAAGCAAATATTTATATGATTTTTTACAAAAATAAAGTCAGATTTTACCTATTTTTAATGATTACGTTGTATATTGTAAGCTACATGGGCTGGATTTTAGAATACATACCACACTGGAAATAGCAATTTTCTTGTTGCAATGTTTTCTTTTAGCTAAAATATGATGAAAAATTATAAAATTCGGTCGCGGAAGCAGAAATTTATATGATTTTTTACAAAAATAAAGTCAGATTTTACATATTTTTGATGAATACATTGCATATTGTAAGATTCATTGGCTGGATTCTAGAATACCACCACACTTGAAATAGCAATTTTCTTGTTGCAATGTTTTCTTTTAGCAAAATATGATGAAACATTATAAAATTCGGGCGTGGAAGCAAATATTTATATGATTTTTTACAAAAATAAAGTCACATTTTACCTATTTTTGAAATGGATACTTTTGTTAAAACATTCATTAACATGCTTTTGGACCTATACTATAGATAAAATATGATGAAAAATTATAAAATTCGGGCGTGGAAGCAAATATTTATATAATTTTTTACAAATATTAAGTCAGATTTTACCTATTTTTGATGAATACGTTGTATATTGTGAGCTTCATTGGCTGGATTCTAGAATATTTACCACCCTTGAAATAGCAATTTTCCTGTTGCAATGTTTTCTTTTACCTAAAGTATGATGAAAAATCATAAAATTCTAGCGCGGAAGCAAATATTTATATGATTTTTTACAAAAATAAAGTCATATTTTAACTATTCTCGAAATGGATATTTTTGTTAAAACATTCATAAACATGCTTTTGGACCTATACTATAGATAAAATATGATAAAAAATTATGAAACTCGGGCGCGGAAGTAAATATTTATATGATTTTTTACAAAAATAAATTCAGATTTTACTTATTTTTAATGAATACGTTGTAAATTGCAAGCTACATGGGCTGGATTCTAGAATACCTACCACACTTGAATTGGCAATTTTCTTATTGCAATGTTTTCTTTTAGTTAAAATATGATGAAAAATTATAAAATTCGGGCGCGGAAGCAAATATTTATATGATTTTTTACAAAAATAATCAGATTTTACCTATTTTTAAAATGAATATTTTTGTTAAAACATTCATAAACATGCTTTTAGACCTATACTATAGATAAAATATGATGAAAAATTATGAAATTCGGACGCGGAAGCAACAACAAGAAAATTGCTATTTCAAGTGTGGTAGGTATTCTAGAATCCAGCCAATGAAGCTTACAATATACAACGTATTCATCAAAAATAGGTCAAATCTGACTTTATTTTTGTAAAAAATTATATAAATATTTGCTTCCGCGCCCGAATTATATATTTTTTATTATATTTTATCCATAGTATAGGTCAAAAAGCATGTTTATGAATGTTTTAACAAAAATATCCATTTCAAAAACAGGTAAAATCAGACTTTATTTTTGTAAAAAATCATATAAATATTTGCTTCCGCGCCCGAATTTTATAATTTTTTATCAAATATAATCCACAGTATAGGTCCAAAAGCATGTTTATGAATGTTTAACAAAAATATCCATTTCAAGAATAGGTAAAATCTGACTTCATTTTTGTAAAAAATCATATAAATATTTGCTTCCGCGCCAGAATTTTATGATTTTTCATCATAATTTAGGTAAAAGAAAACATTGCAACAAGAAAATTGCTATATCAAGTGTGGAAGGTATTCTAGAATCCAGCCAATGAAGCTTACAATATACAACGTATTCGTCAAAAATAGGTAAAATCTGAGTTTATTTTGTAAAAAATTATATAAACAATTGCTTCCGCGCCCCAAATTTTATAATTTTTCATCATATTTTATCCATAGTATAGGTCCAAAAGCATGTCTATGAATGTTTTAACAAAAATATCCATTTCAAAAAAAGGTAAAATCTGACTTTATTTTTGTAAAAACTCATGTAAATATTTGCTTCCGCGCCCGAATTTTATGATTTTTCATCATAATTTAGGTAAAAGAAAACATTGCAACAAGAAAATTTGTATTTCAAGTGTGGTAGGTATTCTAGAATCCAGCCAATGAAGCTTACAATATACAACGTATTCAACAGAAATAGGTAAAATCTGACTTTTTTTTTTGTAAAAAATTATATAAATCTTTGCTTCCGCGACCGAATTTTATAATTTTTCATCATATATTATCCATAGTATAGGTCCAAAAGCATGTTTATGAATGTGTTAACAAAAATATCCATTTGAAAAATAGGTAAAATCTGACTTTTTTTTGTAAAAAATTATATAAATATTTGATTCCGCGCCCGAATTTTATGATTTTTCATCATATTTTAGCTAAAAGAAAACATTGCAACAAGAAATTGCTATTTCAAGTGTGTTAGGTATTCTAGAATCCAGCCCATGTAGTTTACAATATACAACGTATTCATTGAAATGTTACCTGAAAATTAAATATTTATTATCTGATTGGTACCAAGTTATGGTCACTTTTGCATGTCCAATGCTAAAATTATCCATCGTATAGGTCCAAAAGCATGTTTATGAATGTTTTAACAAAAATATCCATTTCAAGAATAGGTAAAATCTGACTTTATTTTTTAAAAAATCATATAAATATTTGCTTCCGCGCCTAAATTTTATGATTTTTCATCATAATTTAGGTAAAGCAAAACATTGCAAAAAGAAAATTGCTATTACAAGTGTGGTAGGTATTCTAGAATCCAGCCAATGAAGCTTACAATATACAACGTATTCATCAAAAATCTGACTTTATTTTTGAAAAAATCATATAAATATTTGCTTCCGCGCCAGTATTTTATGATTTTTCATCGTAATTTAGGTAAAAGAAAACATTGCAACAAGAAAATTGCTATTTCAAGTGTGGTAGGTATTCTAGAATAAAGCCAATGAAGCTTACAATATACAACGTATTCATGAAAAATAGTTAAAATCTGACTTATTTTTGTAAATAATTATATAAATATTTGCTTCCGCGCCCGAATTTTATAATTTTTCATTATATTTTATCCATAGAATAGGTCCAAAAGCATGTTTATGAATGTTTTAACAAAAATATCCATTTCAAAAACAGGTAAAATCTGACTTAATTTTTGTAAAAAATCATATAAATATTTGCTTCCGCGCCCGAAGTTTTTGATTTTTCATCATAGCTTAGGCAAAAGAAAACATTGCAACAAGAAAATTCCTATTTCAAGTGTGGTAGGTACTCTAGAATCTAGCCAATGAAACTTACTATATACAACGTATTCATCAAAAATAGGTAAAATCTGACTGTATTTTTGTAAAAAATCATATAAATATTTGCTTCCGCGCCCGTATTTTCTAATTTTTCATCATATTTTATCCATAGTATAGGTCCAAATGCATATTTATGAATGTTTTAACAAAAATATCCATTTCAAAAATAGGTAAAATCTGACTTTATTTTTGTAAAAAATCATATAAATATTTGCTTCCGCGCCCGAATTTCATAATTTTTCATCATATTTCAGCTAAAAGAAAACATTGAAACAAGAATATTGCTATTTCAATTGTGGTAGGTATTCTAGAATCCAGCCAATTAAGCTTACAATATACAACGTATTCATCAAAAATAGGTAAAATCTGATTCTATTTTTGTAAAAAATCATATAAATATTTGCTTAGGCGCCCGAACTTTATAATTTTTCATCATATTTTATCCACAGTATAGGTCCAAAAGCATGTTTATGAATGTTTTAACAAAAATATCCATTTCAAGAATAGGTAAAATCTGACTTAATTTTTGTAAAAAATCATATAAATATTTGCTTCCGCGCCCGAATTTTATAATTTTTTATCATAATTTAGGTAAAAGAAAACATTGCAACAAGAAAATTGCTATTTCAAGTGTGGTAGGTATTCTAGAATCCAGCCAATGAAGCTTACAATATACAACGTGTAGCAAGTCGGCTTGGTTTGTTTTGATGAAGGGTTCAAGTCGGCTTGCGACAAAAAAAAACTTATTTGTTGTGAAGGTTGTAATACCAATAAAAAAGAACATATCGTAACCAGGCGATAAAAAATGGTAACAAGTAACAACTAGCTCAAACAAGTTTAGACCCTTCTGCCAAAATCCATTTATAAATTATATTTAATGCATATAATATTATTTATTTATAAATAATAATATATAGTGGCATAAGCTGCTATAAATTTGGTGACCCCTAAGTGTGAGAATTTGTGTTTGTGCCTATGGAGAATTTTGGTCAAGATGAAGTTTCTATTCCTGCACCACCATTAGTTGCTGCTGTTTCTTCCTCGTTCAAGTTACTCGATTTCTACCCCGATGATCCTGAACTTTGGTTTGTGCAAGTGGAAGCAGAGTTTGACAGTCACAGAATAACATCAGAAATAAGTAGATATCTTAAATTAATTAATAATTTGAAACCAGAACAAGCAATAGAAATTCGAGACTTGATATATAATCGTCCGTCGCAAAACCCGTATACTACAGTTAAATGTGAACTTATTAAACGATTTACAATTTCTGAAGAAGAAAGATTTAATATATTATTTTCGAAACTTGAATTAGGAGGAAGAAAACCCACCCAATTGCTAAGATATATTAAGAAATTATTAGGAAATAAAGTTACTGATCCTATTCTGTTAGAAGAATTATTTTTACATAAATTGCCACTTAATATTCAAACTTCACTTGTTACTGCACAATCAAGCAATTTGGAAAAAAAGCGGAAATGGCTGATAAAATATTAAATTTATCGTCATGTCATTTATTCACTGAGAATGTGAGATCTGACGAAATACGAAATTTAAAACAAGAGATGTTGGAAATAAAACGTTTACTCACAAACTTGTCTCCAAAGACAATTTTTCTACTGCATCAAATGGAGATATTTCTTCTGATTCCTGTTGGTATCATTTCAACTACGGGACGAAAACCAAGAAGTGTGTACCTCCTTGCAATTGCACTTCTACCTCTAGATCGCATACCGTTTGTCAAAATTTTGAGAATCAAAATTTTGAAGTTATTAATAGTTTGCCTCTCCTTTCCAGAAATAGACCTTCCTTTTCTCCTCACTTGCTGTTCGTTGAAGACAGGTTCTCTGGTCATAGATTTCTTGTTGACACTGATGCAGAGGTTAGTATCATTACAACAAATCCTACACAACAATATATTAAACAACCTTTTCTTTTACAAGCAGTTAATAACACTCAAATTGCAACATTTGGTTGTATCAAAATTAATATAGACATTAATCTCAATAAAATTTTTAGTTGGAATTTTATAATTGCTAATGTTCAGTATTCTATTTTGGGGGCAGATTTTTTAAGTTACTATAATTTATTGGTTGATCAAAAACACAAACGATTAATAGATGCAAATTTATCATTTTTTAATAGTCAAATAAATAATATTTCTTCGAATAATGTTAATTTTTGTCCTTTTAAACAAATTTTATTTAAATTTCCATCTTTAACTAGTGAATTCAATATTCATCGTAAAATTAAACATAACGTAAAGCATTCGATTATAACAAATGGTTTACCAGTTTTTGCTAAACCAAGGAGATTGGCTCCAGATCGGTTAAATGCAGCTCAAACTGAATTTAATAAAATGCTGGAGATGGGTATTATTCGGGCATCTAATAGGAATTGGTCTTCACCCCTTCATATGGTTCCGAAAAAGGAACCAGATGAATGGCGTCCTTGTGGTAATTTTAGAGCTCTAAACAACATTACTGTTTCTGACAGGTACCCTCTTCCTCATATCCAAGATTTTATAATTAATTTACAAAATTGTGATATATTTCTAAAATTGACCTTGTTAAGGCATATCATCAAATACCTATGGAACCAGACTCAATTGCTAAAACTGTTATTACAACTCCTTTCGGACTATTCGAATATGTTGTTATGCCTTTTGGTTTACGAAACAGTGCGCAAACTTTTCAAAGATTTATTAATGAGGTAATTAAAGGCTTAGATTTCTGTTTTGCTTATATTGATGATATATTAATTGCATGTAATAATGTAGAATCCCATAAAAAACATTTAAGTATTATTTTTAAACGTTTAGAAGATTATGGAGTATTAGTAAATATTAACAAATGCAAATTTGGATGTGATAATATTGAATTTTTAGGCCATCGTATTTCAAATAACAAAATTGAACCTTTAGAAGATAAAGTTAACGCTGTTAAAAATTTTCCTCCTCCTAAAACACAAAAGGCTTTACGTGAATTTTTAGGGAAGGTCAATTTTTATCATAGATTTATTCCTCATTGTTCTATTATATTAAAACCTTTAACTCAATTAATTGATAATCAATCGAAGAGTACGAAAGAAATTGTTTTGACAGAATTACAATATCAAGCTTTTTCAAATGTCAAAAACGCTCTGATTAATTTTACTACATTGACAGTTCCACGAAATAATGTGAAAACTAGTATTATGGTCGATGCTTCGGATACTGGGGTAGGAACTGTACTGCAGCAATTTTATGATAACTCTTGGCATCCAATAGCTTTTTATTCAACATGCTTTCAACCTGCAGCTTGTCGTTATAGTACGTTTGGGAGAGAACTTTTAGCGGTGTATTTGGCAATTAAAAAATTTCGGTATTTTGTAGAAGGACGTGAATTTTTCATTCTGACAGATCATAAAGCTTTGACATATTCTTTACATAAAAAATCAGACACTTACTCCCCTCGTGAAGTACGTCACCTGGACTACATATTACAATTTACTAATGACATTAGACATATACCTGGTTCGGAGAATACGGTTGCAGATGCGTTATCACGAATTTCTATTAATACGTTAAACCATTAAGATAGTATTGATTACAATGAAATTGCTAAATTTCAAAAGTCAGATAGTGACACTATTAATTTTTTTAAAAACAAAAACACATCTCTCTCATTCAAAGAAATTTTGTTGGCAGACAATCAATTGACTCTTACTTGTGACGTTACTACTGGAACAGCAAGACCTTACATTCCACTTCCTTTTAGAAAAGATATTTATTTGCATTGACAGATATACCCGATGGCCAGAGGCAATTCCACTTCAAAATACCAAGGTAGATACAATAGCAAGATCTTTTATAGAAAATTGGGTAGCAAGATTCGGTGTACCGTCATCAATTACTACCGATCGTGGTGCACAATTTGGATTTCATTTTTTTCTAGAATTGTTATCAGTTTTGGGAACTAAACATATTAGAAATACATCCTATCATCCTGAGTCAAATGGAATTATAGAACGTTTTCACAGACAACTCAAAACTTCATTGAAAGCCTGTTCTTATCCTGATAATTGGGTAGAAAAATTTACCTTTGGTTTTATTAGGTATTAGAACCTCATTCAAAGAAAGCATTCAATGTAGTTTGGATGAGATAGTCTATGGAACACGTCTACGTCTTCCTGGAGAATTTGACTCAAAACCGGATTCTACTGTAGACTTATCCTTTTTTCTTAAAAAATTAAAAAGACATTTTCAATATCTTAAAGCTAGGCCTCCAAAAAAACCAAAATACTAAAACTTTTATCCATCCAAATTTATTCTCTTGTTTACATATCTCCATAAGACATGACGCTATTAAAAGACCACTACAACAAAATTATGATGGACCTTATAAAATTATCAAACGTTTTCCAAAATTTTTTACCATTGACATAAATGGTAAGTATGAAAACATTTCTATTGACAGGTTAAAACCAGCCTACTAATACGATTTTTGTTCTTTTTACTCCACAAAAAACACAAAGTCATACATATTACTATGCAACTGCACCAGCTATATTTTCAGAACTTCGAGAATTATCAGCGAACAGGTAGTGAAGACAACGGAAGGATCTAATAGAGTAAATTTATGTTACTTTTATATATTTGTATCAACATTTTGTATATTAATTAAGTTAAAAATTATTGTTATTTAATGTATTCATATTTTGAAATATATGCATTTTTTTAGGGAGGGGTAATTGTAGCAAGTCGGCTTGGCTTGTTTTGATGAAGGGTTCAAGTCGGCTTGCGACAAGAAAAAACATATTTGTTGCGAAGGTTGTTATACCAATAAAAAAGAACATATCGTAACCAGGCGATAAAAAATGGTAACAAGTAACAACTAGCTCAAACAAGTTAAGACCCTTCTGCCAAAATCCATTTATAAATTATATTTAATGCATATAATATTATTTATTTATAAATAATAATATATGATTGGCAGCGCTGACTTTGTATCAGACTGACGTGTTTTTGACAGAGAAAAGATAAACTGTTTTAACAAAACTATTATCAAACTACATAAAGATGTAATAACACCAGCTATATAATAAGTAGTGCAAAAACATATATCAACAAAAAATATATATCACCTTTTACGAAACAAAGAACTGGTGATCTTAACCTATCATATCCAATGGCACTCGTGGATGATATAGATGAAAAAGCCATGTTCAAAATAATATTTGGCAAAGTAAATCAATTGGACGACATTAAAATAGATGTAAGCAGTACTAAAGCAAACCTAGACAAATTAATTGCTCAAAATACCTGCATCGTAGAAAAAGTCCAAAAATTATTCGATAAAGTCAGTCAACAAGAAGCAATCATATATAAGCTTGAAAAACAAGTCAAACAAAAAAACATTATTATTAAGGGGGTCGAGGAAAAAGAAACGTCACTATCTGAACTGGAAAGTCTTATTCTCCATATGATAACGGAAAAATTAAAAGTCAATATCCAGTCTACTGAGATCGAAAACACCTTCAGACTTGGCCCAAAGAATAATAATGTAAATGGTTGGAGACCTAGTCTAGTAACCCTTACATCACTGAAAATAAGAAACGAAATTTTAAAAAATCGCAAGCATTTAAGGTACAAAAATTTACGTCAATGTGGACCTAACAACTAAAGAAAGAGAAGAAATGAAAATTCTTATCAGTGTAATGAAAAAAAGTAAGGGTGAAGGAAAAAGTACCAAATTACGCGGCAACACTCTATGGGTAAATGGGAAGAAATATGAACAGACGCCAGTGCAACATGTTTCCACATCAGAAAAAAGAGGAAGGGCTAGCATTTCATCCGACGGGTCCACCCCAACACAACAACCTGCAGTGAAGCGCCAAAACTCAAATAATACCTTACTGAAGATGGATTTTTTTCGAGACACAACAAACAACTACCAGCAGCATTGACATTGACAATAAAGACGAGCAAGCAACCAATCAGGCACAAGTAAAGGACGGGCATTCCTCAACTCCAGGGAATAATAGGAAAGTAGATAACAAAAATAAATTAAATATTATATATTGGAATATTAGTGGTTATAAAAATATTTTTAATTTAAATAGTGAAACTGAATACCTTCTTCTAAAAGCAGATGTTATCTGTCTATCTGAAACATTTTGTACTTCATCTGTTACTACATTACCTCCATTCCTTAATGAATTTAATTTAAATGTCACTGACAGTACAGCAATAAAAGAGAAAGATCGCGGGAGAGGTAGCGGGGGCTTGATAACACTCGTCAAAAATAAAAAATCTTTCAAAATTAACTTGATAGATAAATCAAACATGTGGATATTCATAGAACTAACATGCAGTCATGGTAAATATATTATTGGTAATGTTTACATGAAACCTAACCTAGATTGTAGTATAGTACTAGATTTATTTTCTGAAACGGTTAATTCTATTACTAATGTATATAATAATCATAAAATCATTATTGCAGGAGACTTTAATGGCAAGATTGGGCAGCTTAATCAATTGGAAGATGATATATTTTTGAATACAAATGTATATGGCTATAGAGAGTCTCTCAGCAACGAAACTAACAATGGAGGTATAAAACTAGTACAATTAATGGAATATGCAGGGCTATACGTACTTAATGGTCGCACTACAGGGGATATACCAGGTTCGTATACGTTTTTAAGTACGCTGGGGAAGAGCACAATAGATTTAATTTGGGCTAATCTAAACTTTATCGAAACAGTTAACACTTTTGATATTTAAAAGACACTAGCAGGATCTCCATACAGTATCTGTTTAGTATCTACGCCCAATCATATGGTGAGACTCGAAACCGGAACTAACCATACAGCTGTAGCGATTTGGAAAAGAATTTTAAAATGGTGGGAAAAGTTATTAAACATGGAGAGCAACAGGTTTTCCAAAATGCTATATAACAGGCTGCTAGTTTTGGACAAGACAGACAGTAATAAAGAGGCATATAATTGGTGCAGTCAGCTAAAATTATTCCTAATAAAGTTAGATTTTGAGTACGTATGGAATAATCAACGTATAAATAAACTAGTAATATCTAAAATAATTGATAAATTTTCTATAGCACTGCAGCAAACTGATCAAAATAACCTAGAAATTTCTAGATATAGTGAAATATATAAACAATTGAAAACAAACGTTGTGAGAGAAACCTATTTAAATTTTAAAATTCCTATTGTAATAATGCGGATACTGTGTCAGATAAGACTTAGCAATAAAAGGGAGCTAAGAATATTTTATAAGAATATTAAATATGAGTTGGACGCAAATAATATATGTCCATTATGTAACTTGAACAAACTAGAAGATATCTTCCACTTTTTTACAGAGTGTCCAATCTACGCCCCACTCAGAAATAACTTCATAAAAAAGTACATAAACAATTTGTCAGATATAAAAGAACTTCTAAATATCACTTATATTGAAAAAGCCAATAATATATTCTACTATACCATAGGCGCTATGAAGCTACGTAGTTTCTGTTCAAATGAATAATTTAAAATGGTAGTCATTGAAATGGAACACCTAAAATACTCGTATTAAACTTTGTTGTTTGCTATACTGAATTGACTTAAATTACACTTGTTAAACTTGTATGTATATCGTGTATCGTTTTCTAATATTAATTACTGAAATGTAATATGTTGTTACTCTTCTGTCTTTATATATACATATATTTATATTTATATGAATTGATTATATGTTGTCAATCCGTTGTATAAGATACTTTTCTTAAACAATAAATATATTATTATATTATTATAAATAATAATATATAGTGGCATAAGCTGCTATAAACGTATTCATCAAAAATAGGTAAAATCTGACTTTATGTTTGTAAAAAATTATATAAATATTTGCTTCCGCGCACGAATTTTATAATTTTTTATCATATTTTATCCATAGTATAGGTCCAAAAGCATGTTTATGAAATTATAGGACCCAGAGCATGTTTATGAATGATTTAACAAAAATATCCATTTCAAAAATAGGTAATTTCTGACTTTGTTTTTGTAAAAAATCATATAAATATTTGCTTCCGAGCCCGAATTTTATGATTTTTCATCATATTTTAGCTAAAGGAAAACATTGCAACAAGAAAATTGCTATTTCAAGTGTGTTACGTATTTTAGAATCCAGCCCATGTAGCTTACAATATACAACGTATTCATCAAAAATAGGTAAAGTCTGATTTTTTTTTTGTAAAAAATCATATAAATATTTGCTTCCGCGCCCGAATTTTATAATTTTTCATCATATTTTATCCATAGTATAGGTCAAAAAGAATGTTTATGAATGTTTGAACAAAAATATCCATTTGAAAAATAGGTAAAATCTGACTTTATTTTTGTAAAAAATCATAAATATTTGCTTCCGCGTCAGAATTTTATGATTTTTTATCGTAATTTAGGTAAAAGAAAACATTTCAATAAGAAAATTGCTATTTCAAGTGTAGTAGGTATTATAGAATCCAGCCAATGAAGCTTACAATATACAACGTATTCATCAAAAATAGGTAAAATCTGACTTTATTTTTGTAAAAAATTATATAAATATTTGCTTCCGAGCCCGAATTTTATGATTTTTCATCATATTTTAGCTAAAGGAAAACATTGCTACAAGAAAATTGCTATTTCAAGTGTGTTAGGTATTCTAGAATCCAGCCCATGTAGCTTACAATATACAACGTATCATCAAAAATAGGTAAAATCTGACTTTTTTTTTTGTAAAAAATCATATAAACATTTGCTTCCGCGCCCGAATTTTATAATTTTTTATCATATTTTATCCACAGTATAGGTCAAAAAGCATGTTTATAAATGTTTTAACAAAAAAAATTATTTCAAGAATAGGTAAAATCTGACTTTATTTTTGTAAAAAATCATATAAATATTTGCTTACGTGCCCGAATTTTATAATTTTTCATCATATTTTAGCTAAAAGAAAACATTGCAACAAGAAAATTGCTATTTCAAGTGTATTAGGTATTGTAGAATCTAGCCCTTGTAGCTTACAATAAACTACGTATTCATCAAAAATTGGTGAAATCTGACTTTTTTTTGGAAAAAAATTATATAAATATTTGCTTCCGCGCCCGAATTTTATAATTTTTCATCATATTTTATCCACAGTATAGGTCAAAAAGCATGTTTATAAATGTTTTAACAAAAACATTCATTTCAAGAATAGGTAAAATATGACATTATTTTTGTAAAAAATCATATAAATATTTGCTTCCGTGCCCGAATTTTATGATTTTTCATCATATTTTAGCTAGTAGAAAACATTGCAACAAGAAAATTGATATTTTAATTGTGGTAGGTATTCTAGAATCCAAACAATATACAACGTATTCATCAAAAATAGGTAAAATCTAACTTTATTTTTGTCAAAAATTATATAAATATTTGCTTCCGCGCCCGAATTTTATAATTTTTCATCATAATTTAGGTAAAAGATAACATTGCAACAAGAAAATTGCTATTTCAAGTGTGGAAAATATTCTAGAATCCAGCCAATGAAGCTTACAATATACAACGTATTCATCAGAAATAGGTAAAATCTGACTTTATTTTTGTAAAAAATCATATAAATATCTGCTTCCGCGCCCGAATTTTATAAATTTTTATCACATATAATCCACAGTATAGGTCCAAAAGCATGTTTATGAATGTTTTAAACAAAAATATCCATTTGAAGAATAGGTAAAATCTGACTTTATTTTTGTTAAAAAATCATATAAATATTTGCTTCCGCGCCCCGAATTTTATTATTTTTTCATCATAATTTAGGTAAAAGAAAACATTGCAACAAGAAAATTGCTATTTCAAGTGTGGTAGGTATTCTAGAATCCAGCCCATTTAGCTAACAATATACAACGTATTCATTAACATGACACCCCGAAAATTAAATTTTTATTATCTGATTGGTACTAAGTTTTGGTCACTTTTGCAAGTCCAATGCTAAAATTATCCATAGTATAGGTCCAAAAGCATGTTTATGAATGTTTTAACAAAAATATCCATTTCAAGAATAGGTAAAATCTGACTTTATTTTTGTAAAAAATGATATAAATATTTGCTTCCGCGCCCGAATTTTATAAATTTTTATCATATTTTAGCTAAAAAAAATTGCAACAAGAAAATTGCTATTTCAAGTGTGGTAGGTATTCTTAAATCCAGCCAATGAAGCTTACTATATACAACGTATTCATCAAAAATAGGTAAAATCTGACTTTATTTTTGTAAAAAATCATATAAATATTTGCTTCCGCGCCCGAATTTTATAATTTTTTCAACATATTTTATCCATAGTATAGGTCCAAAAGAATGTTTATGAATGTTTTAACAAAAATATCCATTTTAAAATAGGTATTATCTGACTTTATTTTTGTAAAAAATCATATAAATATTTGCTTCCGAGCCCAAATTTATGAATTTTTATCATATTTTAGCTAAAAGAAAACATTGCAACAAGAAAATTGCTATTTCAAGTGTGTGAGGTATTCTAGAATCAAGCCAATGAAGCTTACAATATACAACGTATTCATCAAAAATTGGTAAAATCTGACATTATTTTTGTAAAAAATTATATAAATATTTGCTTCCGCGCCCGAATTTTATAACTTTTCATCATATTTTATCCATAGTATAGTTCCAAAAGCATATTTATGAATGTTTTAACAAAAATATCCATTTTCAAGAATAGGTAAAAATCTGACTTAATTTTTGTAAAAAATCATATAAATATTTGCTCCCCGCGCCCGAATTTTATGATTTTTCATCATATTTAAGCTAAAAGAAAACATTGCAACAAGAAAATTGCTATTTCAAGTGTGTTAGGTATTCTAGAATCCAGCCCATGTAGCTTACAGTATACAACGTATTCATCAAGAATAGGTAAAATCTGAATTTATTTTTGTAAAAAATGATATAAATATTTGCTTCCGCGCCCGAATTTTATAAATTTTTATCATATTTTAGCTAAAAGAAAACATTGCAACAAGAAAGTTGCTATTTTGAAGTGTGGTAGGTATTCTAGAATCCTGCCAAAGAAGCTTACAATATACAAGGTATTCATCAAAAATAGGTAAAATCTGACTTTATTTTTATAAAAAATCATATAAATATTTGCTTCCGCGCCCGAATTTTATGATTTTTCATCATATTTTAGCTAAAAGAAAACATTGCAACAAGAAAATTGCTATTTCAAGTGTGGTAGGTATTCTAGAATCCAGCCCATGTAGCTTACAATATACAACGTATTCATCAAAAATAGGTAAAATCTGACTTTATTTTTGTAGAAAATCATATAAATATTTGCTTCCGCGCCCCGAATTTTATAATTTTTTCATCATATTTTTATCCATAGTATAGGTCCAAAAAGCATGTTTATGAATGCTTTAACAAAAATATCCATTTCAAAAATATGTAAAATCTGACTTTATTTTTGTAAAAAATCATATAAATATTAGCTTCCGTGCCCGAATTTTATGATTTTTCATCATATTTTAGCTAAAAGAAAACATTGCAACAACAAAATTGCTATTTCAAGTGTGTTAGGAATTGTAGAATCCAGCCCATGTAGCTTACAATATACTACTTATTCATCAAAAATAGGTAAAATCTGACTTTTTTTTTGTAAAAAATATTGTAAATATTTGCTTCCGCGCCCGAATTTTATGATTTTTTATCATATTTTATCCACAGTATAGGTCCAAAAGCATGTTTATGAATGTTTTAACAAAAATATCCATTTCAAGAATAGGTAAAAATCTGACTTTATTTTTGTAAAAAAATCATATAAATATTTGCTTCCGCGCCCGAATTTTATTAATTTCATCATATTTTAGCTAAAAGAAAACATTGCAACAAGAAAATTGCTATTACAAGTGTGGTAGGTATTCTATAATCCAGCCCATGTAGCTTACAATATACAACGTATTCATCAAGAATAGGTAAAATCTGAATTTATTTTTGTTAAAAATGATATAAATATTTGCTTCCGCGCCCGAATTTTATAAATTTTTATCATATTTTAGCTAAAAGAAAACATTGCAACAAGAAAATTGCTATGTCAAGTGTGGTAGGTATTCTAGAATCCGGCCAATGAAGCTTACAATATACAACGTATTCATCAAATATAGGTAAATTCTGACTTATTTTTGTAAAAAATCATATAAATATTTGCTTCCGCGCCCGAATTTTATAATTTTTTATCATATTTTAGCTAAAAGAAAACATTGCAACAAGAAAATTGCAATTTCAAGTGTGGTAGGTATTCTAGAATCCGGCCAATGAAGCTTACAATTTACAACGTATTCATCAAATATAGGTAAAGTCTGACTTATTTTTGTAAAAAATCATATAAATATTTGCTTCCGCGCCCGAATTTTATAATTTTTTTTATCATATTTTAGCTAAAAGAAAACATTGCAACAAGAAAATTGCAATTTCAAGTGTGGTAGGTATTCTGGAATCCAGCCCATGTAGCTTACAATATACAACGTACTCATCAAGAAAAGGTAAAATCTGACTTTATTTTTGTAAAAAATTATATAAATATTTGCTTCCGCGCCCGAATTTTTATAATTTTTTATCATATTTTAGCTAAATAAGAACATTGCAACAAGAAAATTGTTATTTCAAGTGTGGTAGGTATTCTAGAATCCAACCAATAAAGCTTACAATATAAAACGTAATCATCAAAAATATGTAAAATCTGACTTTATTTTTGTAAAAAATCATATAAATATTTGCTTTCGCGCCCGAATTATATCATTTTTCATCATATATTATCTATAGTATAGGCCCAAAAGCATGTTTATGAATGTTTTAACAAAAATATCCATTTCAAAAATAGGAAAAATCTGACTTTATTTTTGTAAAAAATCATATAAATATTTGCTTCAGTGCCCGAATTTTATGATTTTTCATCATATTTAGCTAAAATAAAACATTGCAACAACAAAATTGCTATTTCAAGTGTATTAGGTACTGTAGAATCAAGCCCATGTTGCTTACAATATACTACGTGTTCATCAAAAATAGGTAAAATCTGACTTTTTTTTTGTAAAAAATCATATAAATATTTGCTTCCGCGCCCGAATTTTATGATTTTTCATCATAACTTAGGTAAAAGAAAACATTGCAACAAGAAAATTGCTATTTCAAGTGTGGTAGGTATTCCAGAATCCAGCCAATGAAGCTTACAATATACAACGTATTCATCAAAAATAGGTAAAAACTGACTTTTTATTTGTAAAAAAATCCTATAAATATTTACTTTCGCGCCCAAATGTTATAATTTCTTATCATATTTTATCCACAGTATAGGTCCAAAAGCATATTAATGAATATTTTAACAAAAATATCCATTTCAAGAATAGGTAAAATCTGACTTTATTTTTGAAAAAATCATATAAATATATGCTTCCGTGCCCGAATTTTATGATTTTTCATCATATTTTAGCTCAAATAAAACATTGCAACAACAAAATTGCTATTTCAAGTGTGTTAGGTATTGTAGAATCCAGCCCATGTAGCTTACAATATACTACGTGTTCTTCAAAAATAGGTAAAATCTGACTTTTTTTTTGTAAAAAATCATCATATAAATATTTGCTTCCGCGCCCGAATTTTATAATTTTTTATCATATTTTATCCATAGTATAAGTCCAAAAGCATTTTTATGAATGTTTTAACAAAAATATCAATTTCAAAAAGAAAGTAAAATCTGACTTAATTTTTTTTAAAAATCATATAAATATTTGCTTCCGCGCCCGAATTTTATGATTTTTCATCATATTTTAGCTAAAAGAAAACATAGCAACAAGAAAATTGCTATTTCAAGTGTGTGAGGTGTTCTAGAAACCAGCCCATGTAGCTTACAATATACTACTTATTCATCAAAAATAGGTAAAATCTGACTTAATTTTTGTAAAACATGATATAAATATTTGCTTCCGCGCCCGAATTTTATAATTTTTCATCATATTTTATCCATAGTATAGGTCCAAAAGCATGTTTATGAATATGTTAACAAAAATATCCATTTCAAAAATAGGTAAAAATCTGACTTTATTTTTGTAAAAAATCATATAAATATTTGCTTCTTCGCCCAAATTTTATAATTTTTCATCATATTTTATCCACAGTATAGGTCCAAAAGCATGTTTATGAATGCTTTAAACAAAAATATCCATTTCAAGAATAGGTAAAAATCTGACTTTATTTTTGTAAAAAAATCATATAATTATTCGCTTCCGCGCCCGAATTTTATGAATTTCCATCATTATTTTAGCTAAAAGAAAACATTGCATCAAGAAAATTGCTATTTCAAGTGTGGTAGGTATTCTATAATCCAGCCCATGTAGCTTACAATATACAATGTATTCATCAAGAATAGGTAAAATCTGACTTTATTTTTGTAAAAAATGATATAAATATTTGCTTCCGCGCCCGAATTTTATAAATTTTTATCATATTTTAGCTAAAAGAGAAAACATTGCAACAAGAAAATTGCTATTTCAAGTGTGGTAGGTATTCTAGAATCCGGCCAATGAAGCTTACAATTTACAACGTATTCATCAAATATAGGTAAAATCTGACTTATTTTTGTAAAAAATCATATAAATATTTGCTTCCGCGCCCGAATTTTATGATTTTTCATCATATTTTAGCTAAAAGAAAACATTGCAACAAGTAAAATTGCAATTTCAAGTGTGGTACGTATTCTGGAATCCAGCCCATGTAGCATACAATATACAACGTATTCATCAAGAAAAGGTGAAATCTGACTTTATTTTTGTAAAAAAATGATATAAATATACTCTGAGATAGCGCGTTTTTAACTAAAAGAGAACATTGCAACAAGAAAATAGTTATTTCAAGTGTGGTAGGTATTCTAGAATCCAACCAATGAATCTTACAATATACAACGTATTCATAAAAAATAGGTAAAATCTGACTTTATTTTTGTAAAAAATCATATAAATATTTGATTCCGCGCCCGAATTTTTGATTTTTCATCATATTTTAGCTAAAAGAAAACATTGCAACAAGAAAATTGCTATTTCAAGTGTGTTAGGTATTTTAGAATCCAGCCCATGTAGCTAACAATATACACCGTATTCATTAAAATGACACCCGAAAAATAAATGTTTATTATCTGATTGGTACCAAGTTATGGTCACTTTTGCATGTCCAATTCTAAAATTATCCATAGTATAGGTCCAAAAGCATGTATATGAATGTTTTAACAAAATTATCCATTTCAAGAATAGGTAAAATCTGACTTTATTTTTGTATAGAATCATATAAATATTTGCTTCCGCGCCCGAATTTTATGAATTTTCATCATATATTAGCTAAAAGAAAACATTGCACCAAGAAAATTGCTATTTCAAGTGTGGTAGGTATTCTAAAATCCGGCCAATGAAGCTTACAATATACAACGTATTCATCAAAAATAGGTAAAATCTGATTTTATTTTTGTAAAAAATCATAAATATTTGCTTCCGCGCCCGAATTTTATAATTTGTCATCATATTTTATCCACAGTATAAGGTCCAAAAGCATGTGTATGAATGTTTTAACAAAAATATCCATTTCAAGAATAGGTAAAATCTGACTTTATTTTTGTTAAAAAGTCATATAAATATTTGCCTTCGGGCCCGAATTTTATAATTTTTCATCATAATTTAGGTAAAAGAAAACATTGCAACAAGAAAATTGCTATTTCAAGTGTGATAGGTATTCTAGAATCCAGCCAATGAAGCTTACAATATACAACGTATTCATCAAAAATAGGTAAAATCTGACTTTATTTTTGTAAAAAATTATTTAAATATTTGCTTCCGCGCCGGAATTATATATTTTTATCATATTTTATCCATAGTATAGGTCCAAAAGCATGTTTATGAATGTTTTAACAAAAATATCCATTTCAAAAATAGGTAAAATCTGACTTTATTTTTGTAAAAAATCATATAAATATTTTCTTCCGCGCCCGAGTTTTGAGTTGTCATCATATATTAGCTAAAAGAAAACATTGCACCAAGAAAATTGCTATTTCAAGTGTGGTAGGTATTCTAAAATCCGGCCAATGAAGCTTACAATATACAACGTATTCATCAAAAATAGGTAAAATCTGATTTTATTTTTGTAAAAAATCATAAATATTTGCTTCCGCGCCCGAATTTTATAATTTGTCATCATATTTTATCCACAGTATAGGTCCAAAAGCATGTGTATGAATGTTTTAACAAAAATATCCATTTCAAGAATAGGTAAAATCTGACATTATTTTTGTAAAAAGTCATATAAATATTTGCCTTCGGGCCCGAATTTTATAATTTTTCATCATAATTTAGGTAAAAGAAAACATTGCAACAAGAAAATTGCTATTTCAAGTGTGATAGGTATTCTAGAATCCAGCCAATGAAGCTTACAATATACAACGTATTCATCAAAAATAGGTAAAATCTGACTTTATTTTTGTAAAAAATTATTTAAATATTTGCTTCCGCGCCGGAATTATATATTTTTATCATATTTTATCCATAGTATAGGTCCAAAAGCATGTTTATGAATGTTTTAACAAAAATATCCATTTCAAAAATAGGTAAAATCTGACTTTATTTTTGTAAAAAATCATATAAATATTTTCTTCCGCGCCCGAGTTTTGAGTTGTCATCATATTTTAGCTAAAAGAAAACATTGCTACAAGAAAATTACTATTTCAAGTGTGTTAGGTATTCTAGAATCCAGCCCATGTAGCTTACAATATACTACGTATTCATCAAAAATAGGTAAAATCTGACTTTTTTTTGTAAAAAATTATATAAATATTTGCTTCCGCTCCCGAATTTTATAATTTTTCATCATATTTTATCCACAGTATAGGTCCAAAAGCATGTTTATGAATGTTTCAACAAAAATATCCATTTCAAAATAAGTAAAATCTGACTTTATTTTTTAAAAAATCATATAAATATTTGCTTCCGCGCCCGAACTTTATGATTTTTTATCATAATTTAGGTAAAGGAAAACACTGCAACCAGAAAATTGCTATTTGAAGTGTGGTAGGTATTCTAGAATCCAGCCAATGAAGCTTACAATATACAACGTATTCATCAAAAATAGGTAAAATCTGACTTTATTTTTGTAAAAAAATGATATAAATATTTGCTTCCGCGCCCGAATTTTATATTTTTTTATCATATTTTAGCTAAAAGAGAACATTACAACAAGATAATTGCTATTTCAAGTGTGGTAAACATTCTAAAATCCAGCCAATGAAGCTTAAAATATACAACGTATTCATCAAAAATATGTAAAATCTGATTTTATTTTTGTAAAAAATTATATAAGTATTTGCTTCCGCGCCCGAATTTTATAATATGTCATCATATTTTATCCATAGTATAGGTCCAAAAGCATGTTTATGAATGATGTAACAAAAATATCCATTTCAAAAATAGGTAAAATCTGACTTTATTTTTGTAAAAAATCATATAAATATATGCTTTCACTCTGAGATAGCGCGTTTTTTCATCATATTTTAGCCAAAAGAAAACATTGCAACAAGAAAATTGCTATTTCAAGTGTGTTAGGTATTCTAGAATCCAGCCAATGTAGCTTACAATTTACAACGTATTCATCAAAAATAGGTAAAATCTGACTTTTTTTTTCAAAATCATATAAATATTTGCTTCCGCGCCCGAATTTTATAATTTTTCATCATATTTTATCCACAGTATAGGTCCAAAAGCATGTTTATGAATGTTTTAACAAAAATATCCATTTCAAGAATAGGTAAAATCTGACTTTATTTTTGGAAAAAATCATATAAATATTTGCTTCCGCGCCCGAATTTTATGATTTTTCATCATAATTTAGGTAAAAGAAAACATTGCAACAAGAAAATTGCTATTTCAAGTGTGGTAGGTATTCTAGAATCCAGCCAATGAAGCTTACAATATACAACGTATTCATCAAAAATAGGTAAAATCTGACTTTATTTTTGTAAAAAATTATATAAATATTTGCTTCCGCACCCGAATTTTATAATTTCTCATCACATTTGATACATAGTATAGGTCCAAAAGCATATTTATAAATGTTTTAACAAAAATATTCATTTCAAAAATAGGTAAAATCTGACTTTATTTTTGTAAAAAATTATATAAATATTTGCCTCCGCTCCCGAATTTTATAATTTTTCATCATATTTTATCCAAAGTATAGGTCCAAAAGCATGTTTATTAATGTTTTAACAAAAATATCCTTTTCAAAAATAGGTAAAATCTGACTTTATTTTTTAAAAAATCATATATATATTTGCTTCCGCGCCCGAATTTTATGATTTTTCATCATAATTTAGGTAAAGAAAAACATTGCAACAAGAAAATTGCTATTTGAAGTGTGGTAGGTATTCTAGAATCCAGCCAATGAAGCTTACAATATACAACGTATTCATCAAAAATAGGTAAAATCTGAATTTTTTTTTGTAAAAAATCATATAAACATTTGCTTCCGCGCCCGAATTTAGTAATTTTTCATCATATTTTATCCACAGTATAGGTCCAAAAGCATGTTTATGTATGTTTTAACAAAAATATCCATTTCAAGAATAGGTAAAATCTGACTTTATTTTTGTAAAATATCATATAAATATTTGCTTCCGCGCCCGAATTTTATGATTTTTTATCATAATTTAGGTAAAAGAAAACATTGCAACAAGAAAATTGCTATTTCAAGTGTGGTAGGTATTCTAGAATCCAGCCAATGAAGATTACAATATACAACGTATTCATCAAAAATAGGTAAAATCTGACTTTATTTTTGTAAAAAATCATGTAAATATTTGCTTCCGCGCCCGAATTTTATAATTTTTCATCATGTTTTATCCACAGTATAGGTCCAAAAGCATGTTTATGAATGTTTTAACAAAAATATCCATTTTAAGAATAGGTAAAATTTGACTTTATTTTTGTAACAAATCATATAAATATTTACTTTCGCGCCCGAATTTTATGATTTTTTATCATATTTTAGCTAAAAGAAAACATTGCAACAAGAAAATTGATATTTCAAGTGTGGTAGGTATTCCAGAATCCAGCCCATGTAGCTAACAATATACAACGTATTTATTAAAATGACACCCGAAAATTAAATGTTTATTATCTGATTGGTACCAAGTCATGGTCACTTTTGCATGTCCAATGCTAAAATTATCCATAGTATAGGTCCAAAAGCATGTTTATGAATGTTTTAAAAAAAATATCCATTTCAAGAATAGGTAAAATCTGACTTTATTTTTGTTAAAAATCATATAAATATTTGCTTCCGCGCCCGAATTTTATGAATTTTCATCATATTTTAGGTAAAAGAAAACATTGCAACGAGAAAATTGCTATTTCAAGTGTGGTAGGTATTCTATAATCCAGCCAATGAAGCTTACAATATACAACGTATTCATCAAGAATAGGTAAAATCTGAATTTATTTTTGTAAAAAATGATACAAATATTTGCTTCCGCGCCCTAATTTTATAAATTTTTATCATATTTTAGCTAAAAGAAAACATTGCAACAAGAAAATTGCTATTTCAAATGTGATAGGTATTCTAGAATCCAGCCAATGAAGCTTACAATATACAACGTATTCATCAAAAATAGGTAAAATCTGACTTTATTTTTGTAAAAAATTATATAAATATTTGCTTCCGCGCCCGAATTTTATAATTTTTCATCATATTTTATCCACAGTATAGGTCCAAAAGCATGTTTATGAATGTTTTAACAAAAATATCCATTTCAAAAATAGTTAAAATCTGACTTTATTTTTGGAAAAAATCATATAAATATTTGCTTCCGCGCCCGAATTTTATGATTTTTCATCATAATTTAGGTAAAAGAAAACATTGCAACAAGAAAATTGCTATTTCAAGTGTGGTAGGTATTCTAGAATCCAGCCAATGAAGCTTACAATATACAACGTATTCATCAAAAATAGGTAAAATCTGACTTTATTTTTGTAAAAAATTATATAAATATTTGCTCCCGCACCCGAATTTTATAATTTTTCATCACATTTTATCCATAGTATAGGTCCAAAAGCATGTTTATTAATGTTTTAACAAAAATATCCATTTAAAAAATAGGTAAAATCTGACTTTATTTTTGTAAAAAATTATTTAAATATTTGCTTCCGCGCCCGAATTTAATAATTTTTCATCATATTTTATCCACAGTATAGGTCCAAAAGCATGTTTATGAATGTTTTAACAAAAATATCCATTTCAAGAATAGGTAAAATATGACTTAATTTTTGTAATCAATCATATAAATATTTGCTTCCGCGCCCGAATTTTATAATTTTTTATCATAATTTAGGTAAAAGAAAACATTGAAACAAGAAAATTGCTATTTCAAATGTGGTAGGTATTCTAGAATCTAGCCAATGAAGATTACAATATACAACGTATTTATCAAAAATAGGTAAAATCTGACTTTATTTTTGTTAAAAATCATATAAATATTTGCTTCCGCGCCCGAATTTTATGATTTTTCATCATATTTTAGCTAAAAGAAAACATTGCAAAACGAAAATTGCTATTCCAAGTGTGTTAGGTATTCTAAAATCCAGCCCATGTAGCTTACAATATACTACGTATTCATTAAAAATAGGTAAAATCTGACTTTTTTTTGTAAAAAATCATATAAATATTTGCTTCCACGCCCGAATTTTATGATTTTTTATCATATTTTAGCTAAAAGAAAACATTGCAACAAGAAAATTGATATTTCAAGTGTGGTAGGTATTCCAGATTCCAGCCCATGTAGCTAACAATATACAACGTATTTATTAAAATGACACCCGAAAATTAAATGTTTATTATCTGATTGGTACCAAGTTATGGTCACTTTTGCATGTCCAATGCTTATATTATCCATAGTATAGGTCCAAAAGCATGTTTATGAATGTTTTAAAAAAAATATCCATTTCAAGAATAGGTAAAATCTGACTTTATTTTTGTAAAAAATCATATAAATATTTGCTTCCGCGCCCGAATTTTATGAATTTTCATCATATTTTAGCTAAAAGAAAACATTGCAACAAGAAAATTGCCATTTCAAGTGTGGTATATATTCTATAATCCAGCCCATGTAGCTTACAATATACAACGTATTCATCAAGAATAGGTAAAATCTGACTTTATATTTGTAAAAAATGATATAAATATTTGCTTCCGCGCCCAAATTTTATAAATTTTTATCATATTTTAGCTAAAAGAAAACATTGCAACAAGAAAATTGCTATTTCAAGTGTGGTAGGTATTCTAGAATCCAGCCAATGAAGCTTACAATATACAACTTATTCATCAAAAATAGGTAAAATCTGACTTTATTTTTGTAAAAAAATCATATAAATATTTGCTTCCGCGCCCGAATTTTATAAATTTTTATCATATTTTAGCTAAAAGAAAACATTGCAACAAGAAAATTGCTATTTCAAGTGTGGTAGGTATTCTAAAATCCGGCCAATGAAGCTTACAATATACAACGTATTCATCAAAAATAGGTAAAATCTGACTTTATTTTTGTAAAAAATCATATAAATATTTGCTTCCGCGCCCGAATTTTATAATTTTTCATCATAATTAAGGTAAAAGAAAACATTGCAACAAGAAAATTGCTATTTCAAGTGTGTTAGGTATTCTAGAATCCAGCCAATGAAGCTTACAATATACAACGTATTCATCAAAAATAGGTAAAATCTGACTTTATTTTTATAAAAAATTATATAAATATTTGCTTCCGCGCCCGAATTTTATAATTTTTCATCATATTTTATCCATAGTATAGGTCCAAAAGCATGTTTATGAATGTTTTAACAAAAATATTCATTTAAAAAATAGGTGAAATCTGACTTTATTTTTGTAAAATATCATATAAATATTTTCTTCTGCGCCCGATTTTTATGATTTGTCATCATATTTTAGCTAAAAGAAAACATTGCTACAAGAAAATTACTATTCCAAGTGTGTTAGGTATATGACTTTTTTTTTGTAAAAAATCATAAATATTTACTTCCGCGGCCGAATTTTATAATTTTTCATCATATTTTATCCACAGTATAGGTCCAAAAGCATGTTTATAAATGTTTTAACAAAAATATCCATTTCAAAAATAGGTAAAATCTGACTTTATTTTTGTAAAAAATCATATAAGTATTTGCTTCCGCGCCCAAATTTTATGATTTTTCATCATATTTTAGCTAAAAGAAAACATTGCAACAAGAAACTTGCTATTTCAAGTGTGTTAGGCATTCAAGAATCCAGCCCATGTAGCTTACAATATACTACGTATTCATCAAAAATAGGTAAAATCTGACATTTTTTTTGTGAAAAATCTTATAAATATTTGCTTCCGCGCCCGAATTTTATAATTTTTCATCATGTTTTATCCACAGTATAGGTCCAAATGCATGTTTATGAATGTTTTAACAAAAATATCCATTTTAAGAATAGGTAAAATCTGACATTTTTTGAACAAATCATATAAATATTTGCTTCCGCGCCCGAATTTTATGATTTTTTATCATATTTTAGCTAAAAGAAAACATTGCAACAAGAAAATTGATATTTCAAGTAAGGTAGGTATTCCAGATTCCAGCCCATGTAGCTAACAATATACAACGTATTTATTAAAATGACACCCGAAAATTAAATGTTTATTATCTGATTGGTACCAAGTTATGGTCACTTTTGCATGTCCAATGCTTGAATTATCCATAGTATAGGTCCAAAAGCATGTTTATGAATGTTTTAACAAAAATATCCATTTCAAGAATAGGTAAAATCTGACTTTATTTTTGTAATCAATCATATAAATATTTGCTTTCGCGCCCGAATTTTATAATTTTTTATCATAATTTAGGTAAAAGAAAACATTGCAACAAGAAAATTGCTATTTCAAGTGTGGTAGGTATTCTAGAATCCAGCCAATGATGCTTACAATATACAACGTATTCATCAAAATAGGTAAAATCTGACTTTATTTTTGTAAAAAAATCATATAAATATTTGCTTCCGCGCCCGAATTTTATAAATTTTTATCATATTTTAGCTAAAAGAAAACATTGCAACAAGAAAATTGCTATTTCAAGTGTGGTAGGTATTCTAAAATCAGGCCAATGAAGCTTACAATATACAACGTATTCATCAAAAATAGGTAAAATCTGACTTTATTTTTGTAAAAAATCATATAAATATTTGCTTCCGCGCCCGAATTTTATAATTTTTCATCATAATTAAGGTAAAAGAAAACATTGCAACAAGAAAATTGCTATTTCAAGTGTGGTAGGTATTCTAGAATCCAGCCAATGAAGCTTACAATATACAACGTATTCATCAAAAATAGGTAAAATCTGACTTTATTTTTATAAAAAATTATATAAATATTTGCTTTCGCGCCCGAATTTTATAATTTTTCATCATATTTTATCCATAGTATAGGTCCAAAAGCATGTTTATGAATGTTTTAAAAAAAATATCCATTTCAAGAATAGGTAAAATCTGACTTTATTTTTGTAAAAAATCATATAAATATTTGCTTCCGCGCCCGAATTTTATGAATTTTCATCATATTTTAGCTAAAAGAAAACATTGCAACAAGAAAATTGCTATTTCAAGTGTGGTATATATTCTATAATCCAGCCCATGTAGCTTACAATATACAACGTATTCATCAAGAATAGGTAAAATCTGACTTTATATTTGTAAAAAATGATATAAATATTTGCTTCCGCGCCCAAATTTTATAAATTTTTATCATATTTTAGCTAAAAGAAAACATTGCAACAAGAAAATTGCTATTTCAAGTGTGGTAGGTATTCTAGAATCCAGCCAATGAAGCTTACAATATACAACGTATTCATCAAAAATAGGTAAAATCTGACTTTATTTTTGTAAAAAAAATCATATAAATATTTGCTTCCGCGCCCGAATTTTATAAATTTTTATCATATTTTAGCTAAAAGAAAACATTGCAACAAGAAAATTGCTATTTCAAGTGTGGTAGTTATTCTAAAATCCGGCCAATGAAGCTTACAATATACAACGTATTCATCAAAAATAGGTAAAATCTGACTTTATTTTTGTAAAAAAATCATATAAATATTTGCTTCCGCGCCCGAATTTTATAATGTTTCATCATAATTAAGGTAAAAGAAAACATTGCAACAAGAAAATTGCTATTTCAAGTGTGGTAGGTATTCTAGAATCCAGCCAACGAAGCTTACAATATACAAACGTATTCATCAAAAATAGGTAAAATCTGACTTTATTTTTATAAAAAATTATATAAATATTTGCTTCCGCGCCCGAATTTTATAATTTTTCATCATATTTTATCCATAGTATAGGTCCAAAAGCATGTTTATGAATGTTTTAACAAAAATATTCATTTAAAAAAATAGGTGAAATCTGACTTTATTTTTGTAAAATATCATATAAATATTTTCTTCTGCGCCCGATTTTTATGATTTGTCATCATATTTTAGCTAAAAGAAAACATTGCTACAAGAAAATTACTATTCCAAGTGTGTTAGGTATATGACTTTTTTTTGTAAAAAATCATAAATATTTACTTCCGCGGCCGAATTTTATAATTTTTTATCATATTTTATCCACAGTATAGGTCCAAAAGCATGTTTATAAATGTTTTAACAAAAATATCCATTTCAAAAATAGGTAAAATCTGACTTTATTTTTGTAAAAAATCATATAAGTATTTGCTTCCGCGCCCAAATTTTATGATTTTTCATCATATTTTAGCTAAAAGAAAACATTGCAACAAGAAACTTGCTATTTCAAGTTTGTTAGGCATTCAAGAATCCAGCCCATGTAGCTTACAATATACTACGTATTCATCAAAAATAGGTAAAATCTGACTTTTTTTTTGTGAAAAATCTTATAAATATTTGCTTCCGCGCCCGAATTTTATAATTTTTCATCATGTTTTATCCACAGTATAGGTCAAAATGCATGTTTATGAATGTTTTAACAAAAATATCCATTTTAAGAATAGGTAAAATCTGACATTTTTGGAACAAATCATATAAATATTTGCTTCCGCGCCCGAATTTTATGATTTTTTATCATATTTTAGCTAAAAGAAAAACATTGCAACAAGAAAATTGATATTTCAAGTAAGGTAGGTATTCCAGATTTCAGCCCATGTAGCTAACAATATACAACGTATTTATTAAAATGACACCCGAAAATTAAATGTTTATTATCTGATTGGTACCAAGTTATGGTCACTTTTGCATGTCCAATGCTTGAATTATCCATAGTATAGGTCCAAAAGCATGTTTATGAATGTTTTAACAAAAATATCCATTTCAAGAATAGGTAAAATCTGACTTTATTTTTGTAATCAATCATATAAATATTTGCTTTCGCGCCCGAATTTTATAATTTTTTATCATAATTTAGGTAAAAGAAAACATTGCAACAAGAAAATTGCTATTTCAAATGTGGTAGGTATTCTAGAATCTAGCCAATGAAGATTACAATATACAACGTATTCATCAAAAATAGGTAAAATCTGACTTTATTTTTGTTAAAAATCATATAAATATTTGCTTCCGCGCCCGAATTTTATGATTTTTCATCATATTTTAGCTAAAAGAAAACATTGCAAAACGAAAATTGCTATTCCAAGTGTGTTAGGTATTCTAAAATCCAGCCCATGTAGCTTACAATATACTACGTATTCATCAAAAATAGGTAAAATCTGACTTTTTTTTGTAAAAAATCATATAAATATTTGCTTCCGCGCCCGAATTTTATAATTTTTTATCATGTTTTATCCACAGTATAGGTCCAAAAGCATGTTTATGAATGTTTTAACATAAATATCCATTTCAAGAATAGGTAAAATCTGACTTTATTTTTGTATAAAATCATATAAATATTTGCTTCCGTGCCCGAATTTTATAATTTTTCATTATATTTTAGCTAAAAGAAAACACTGCAACAAGAAAATTGCAATTTCAAGTGTGGTAGGTATTCTGGAATCCAGCCCATGTAGCTTACAATATACAACTTATTCATCAAGATAAGGTAAAATCTGAATTTATTTTTGTAAAAAATGATATAAATATTTGCTTCCGCGCCCGAATTTTATAATTTTTTATCATATTTTAGCTAAAAGAGAACATTGCAACAAGAAATTTGCTATTTCATGTGTGGTAGGCATTCTAAAAGCCAGCCAATGAAGCTTAAAATATACAACGTATTCATCAAAAATAGGTAAAATCTGACTTTATTTATGTAAAAAGTCATAAGAATATTTGCTTCCGCGCCCGAATTTTATAATTTTTCATCATATTTTATTCATAGTATAGGTCCGAAAGCATGTTTATGATTGATTTAACAAAAATATTTATTTCAAAAACAGGTAAAATCGGACTTTATTTTTGTAAAACAATCATTTAATATTTGCTTCCGCGCATAAATTTTATGATTTTTGATCATATTTTAGGTAAAAGAAAACATTGCAACAAGAAAATTGCTATTTCAAGTGTGGTAGGTTTTGTAGAATCCAGCCCATGTAGCTTACAATATAAAACGTATTCATCAAAAATAGGTAATATCTGACTTTATTTTTGTAAAAAATTATATAAATATTTGCTTCCGCGCCCGAATTTTATATTTTTTCATCATATTTTATCCATAGTATAGGTCCAAAAGCATGTTTATGAATGTTTTAATAAATATATTTATTTCAAAAACAGGTAAAATCGGACTATATTTTTGTAAAAAATCATATAAATATTTTCTTCCGCGCCCGAATTTTATGATTTGTCATCATATTTTAGCTAAAAGAAAACATTGTTACAAGAAAATTACTATTTCAATTGTGTTAGGTATTCTAGAATCCAGCCAATGAAGTTCACAATATACAACGTATTCATCAAAAACAGGTAAAATCTGACTTTATTTTTGTAAAAAATCATATAAATATTTGCTTCCGCGCCCGAATTTTATAATTTTTCATCATATTTTATCCATAGTATAGGTCCAAAAGCATGTTTATGAATGTTTTAACATAAATATCCATTTCAAGAATAGGTAAAATCTGACTTTATTTTTGTAAAAAATCATATAAATATTTGCTTCCGCGCCCGAATTTTATAATTTTTCATTATATTTTAGCTAAAAGAAAACACTGAAACAAGTAAATTGCAATTTCAAGTGTGGTAGGTATTCTGGAATCCAGACTCTGAGATAGCGCGT